>VWPV01021915.1:21561-72669 GCA_013389885.1 Geococcyx californianus
CCTCCCTGGGCAGCTGTGCCAATCCCTGACCACCCTTGCAGGGAAGAAATTCTTCCCAATGTCCAATCTAAACCTCCCCTGGCACAACTGGCAGCCATTTCCTCTCGTCCCATCGCTGTCACTTGTGAGCAGAGCCCAGCCCCCACCTCGTCACAGCCTCCTGCCAGGCAGGTGTAGCCAGGGATGAGGTCTCCCCTCAGCCTCCTCTTCTCTAAACTAAAAGTGAGTTCTCTAAGCTGAGTGGGAGTTCCTGCCCACTTGGAGCAGCACCACTTGACTTCATCTAAAACCATGAAGAGATGCAGCGTAATGACCAAGAGGCCCTGTACCTGCAGGAAAATCTAGCTCATCCTGCACATTGCCAATTCACGTAATGAAGCAAGTGCTCAGAGAGACTGAGACACAAATTTAACCTTTGGTGTAATGCAAGGATATGACACCATCTCTGCTTATGTTGGCAGATGTAAGGCAAAGTACAGTTTCCCTGATTTAAAGACTTCGATGTTTGTCTCCAGCAATCTGACTGTGAAAGGCTCACTCTTATGGTCTCTTTTCCAAAGCATGCTCCACTCCAAAGCAAGTGCTGGGGAGGTGGTGGCTCCTTGTTGTAGGGACCATCATTGAGTCTCAGGGGGGCAGACACATAAGGGCCATAAGGGAAAGACGTGCAGTTTTTTAGGCTTGACATTAGGAAGAAGTTCTTCACTGAGAGGGTGATTGGCCATTGGAATGCGCTGCCCGGGGAGGGGGTGGAGTCACCGTCCCTGGAGGTGTTTAAGGAGAGATTGGATGAGGCACTTAGTGCCATGGTGTAGTTGACAAGTAGGAGTAGGTGTAGATGTTGGGTCATAGGTTGGACTCAATGATCTCAGAGGCCTTTTCCAACCTTGTGAGACTGTGATACTGTGTGAAACTGTTTTAGTTTTTCCTCCTGCTGGCCAGTGGTTTAGTGGTGAACTTGGCAGCGTTGGGTTTACTGTTGAACTTCATGATCTAAAAGGTCTTTTCCAACCTAAACAATTCTATGATTTTGTGATTATAAACTGCCCAGCACCTCCTCCTTTCACATCCCTAGAGGGCAGATAGGAAGTCCAAAATGCTATTTAATGTCACATATCGGAATGCACAGACAATACAATACATACAAGATAAGTCAATATACAAGATAATTGCTTGGTTATCTTCTGGCCCATGCTACCCTGGATAGTGTAACCACAAAAATATGTTGATTTTTCCCTCCTACATATGTTTAAATAAGTAGAAAAGCTAATAAGGGTTCAGCATGCAATTAAATCTCCATTCTCTCAGCACAATTCCCGTGCAAGGAAAGGAGAGCACAGTTGGTTTTTTGTACTTATACTTGACCTTGTGACCTAAACTTCTACTATGCAAGCAGGAAGAAAAAAGCACTTATTGAGTTCAATTCATTTCCTCCTCAGGTAGATCTCTAATCCAGAGGGAGCTGAACCCCAGTGCTTTCCAGCACAGCAATGCATTCATGCTGCAGGGTTACCCACAGGCACCAGCGTGGGTCTTCGTGGCTCCGCAGGCAACAGATCAAAGCTAAGACACAGGGACAGTATGAGGCCTCTCCCCATCTTGGTGTGGGGCTGGGGGCCAATGGGGAGTTGTCTTGGAGTGGTAGTGTCAACAAGGATGGACTGCTTTCAACAACCTGCCGGTATCGGTATTTTCTGTGTCAAAAGACCTGGATGTACAGTTAAACTATAAAAGTAGAGTTAAAACCTCAAGGCCAATCAGGGCAGAAAGGTTTAAAGCTCTCTGCTGGAAAAAGAGCTGAATGGATGGCGTGGGGGTGAAGCACAAGCGTTACTTGTGCTGGTGATCTTTCACTCATCATGTGTAGCTCTAGGGGCATCCACATTTCTGAGTACAGGCGTCTAATTTTCAGGGGTGTTTGGAAACACATAGTGGGGCAGGAATTTGGGCACTCACTTCTCTCAGCCAAATTTGCCGTTTGCAGGATTAGTGGTTTCTGTCTACGGCTACAGGATTGTTTGGGAAAAAAATGCCAACAGCAGAAGTCTCAACCTTCTGTCTTTCTAAAGCTCCTTGGCCGGCATTTCGCTATTTTTAGGAGGTAAAATCAGTTTCATTTTTCCTTAAGGAAAACAGGAACTTGGAATTAAAACACAACTTGGCCACTTGGGAAGTATCACAGTATCACAGTATCGTAAGGTTGGAAGAGACCTTTGAGATCACCGAGTCCAACCTATGGCCCAACACCTACACCTACTCCTACTTGTCAGCTACACCATGGCACTAAGAGCCTCATCCAAATTCTCTTTGAACACCTCCAGGGACGGTGACTCCACCACCTCCCCGGGCAGTGCATTCCAATGGCCAATCACCCTCTCAGTGAAGAACTTCTTCCTAATGTCAAGCCCAAACCTCCCCTGGCGAAGCTTGAGACCGTGTCCTCTCGTAAGTAGCCGGCTTCCTGCATTGTGCTTGTGCTTGAAATCCCTCTTTCTGACAGGGGAATATAATTTCTTTCTTTGTTGTCAGGCTGAATACGCCTGATGTGAAAACGGTCATTCTGCTGGTCTTGGAATCCACAAGCAAAGTGACCACCTCCGCCACCTAGAGCTTTCTCACTTCTCTTACAGAATCGCAAAGCCCGGTACCAGGTGCAGAGTCCTGCAGCCGCAGTGGACAACAGCTTCACGAGGCGCTGTTTCCTACCATGTTTTCAGACTTTTCTGCCTTTTTTTTTTTTTTCTTTAGCACTGGCAGCAAATCTTTTGAAAGTTTTTAAAAGAAACGCATTAGGCTCCTGGGAAACGCAGAATATTTCCTCACTTTTTAATATACACTGCCACCTTGTGTATATTTTCGGTGTTGTCTAGGTGTTTCCCTTCAGTTTTCCCCTTTTTGTAGCTTCCTGCTCTTGATTTTTTTTGTTTGAGTTCCTCCCCAAAATGCCAGGGCTGTGTTTAAGGCTTTTTTTTCCTAAGGCAGAAATAATTTTTCTCTCTATTAGGAGGATGAAATAAAAACAGTAACATTTTAATCAAAATATTCTTATCCAACATTTCACACTCTTATGCAGTTGACAATCTTCCCAGATTGTTTTACTGACTGTACAGATAAGTTTGTAGACAACAATTACTCTAAAGTAAAATTTAGACTTAAAAGTATAAGGGAAATACTTAACATTTCATTGAAAATGCAGTGTTTGAAGAATCACGTTGGAGGACTAGCATGCAGCGATGTACTTGGATGCACACTCACCATCATAACAGCCTGGTGAACTAGTCAAAAATCCCCCAGGTGACCGCAAAGAAAAGCTACTTAATGTGATAAACCTGGTCTCCAAACCTAAACCTCGAGTGCTGTGTCCAGTTCTGGGCCCTCAGTTTGAGAAAGATGTTGAGATGTTAGAGGGTGTTCAGAGGAGAGCAACGAGGATGGTGAGGGGGTTGGAGCACAAGCCCTGTGAGGAGCGCCTGAGGGAGCTGGGGTTGTTCANCTTGTGAGACTGTGATACTGTGTAAACAGAGGCAGCAGTCACTTCTCAAATCTAAGCATGCAGGCAAAGCCTTGGGTGCCTGGGAAAGTGGGGAGAAGTAGAAACCCTTCAGAAGCTGGAGGAACGGCGGTGATGCACACCATACCAGGCAAGGTGGTGACAGAGAGGAAAACCCAAAGACAGACCCTTGGGGTTCAGTGCTGGTTGGAAAAAACTTACCTATTCCTGTGTTTTGGGCAATGTGCATCAAAGACATCCAACTGTAATCCTCTTGTCCTCTGAACAGAAAAGTGCGCAGGGACTGTGGGTATAAATGAATTTTTGGAGTTTATTTCCTGGAATTAGCTATGGAATACATGGGAAATTTTCATAATATGGCTTGCTTTATGCAGCGTCCTCAACTTCATGGCAAGCTTGGTTTTCTTTGCTCTCCTATTTCCACTTCCTTGTGTTTTTCAGTGTTAACGTTGTGGCCACAGTTGAATGACTAAGCCTGTTCTAAACAGGTTACCGTGCTTTTGAGCTCTGGGGAGAAATTTCTGAATGAAAGGATCAATGGCCAATTGGTAGGTAGATCTCTCAAAAGCTGTATGATGGAAGGGAAATTTTCAGGTAAATTAGCTGTTATTTATGTCCAAAGGAGGAACCGAATCTTATTTAAATTTAGGATGAATAGTTCAATAATTATAATAATTATATTCAGAGCTGGGATCTTGAGAGTTTCCTGGCAGTCAGGAGCCCTGGAGAACCACTGGCAGCACTTTCAGATTAACCTAAGTGTGTTATTTAAACTCTCATCTAACATCAAATAGGAGAAGCTGGACTGTTCAAAAAAATACAACCCACAGTTAGAGGAAGCAACAAAACAAAATTGGTGAATGTGTAACAGAAAGAATTTAGCTTCAGGCTCACACACAAAAAAAGTATATTGGTTGAAAGTCAGGACTTTCAGAATCAAAATCATCTCTGTCACATGCTTCATTCTATCCATGCTCACAGAGTATGAAATATTCTTTCGTTATGGGATTATATGCTTAGTAACTCCACTGTAAGTGGAAAAAATTAGTCTGTGATTCAGTAAATTTAAATAAAATTTAAAAGCCATATCTGACAAAACCTAAATCCTGGCCATTTCCAATCTCTGATTGCTGCATTTTGCAAACCTTTAAGGTTTTTTTAGAGTTTGTTGATGCAGTGCCTCCCTATGTATAAAAAAAGCCAACAAAAATAGTAAAAAGAAAATGTATTGATTTCCCTAGGTTGATAATTTGTGCTTTTAAGTCTCAGGTTTGATTTTATGTCTCCACTGCAAATCACAAACCAGCAGAACTCATAAAAAAAAACCCCTTGATTTTTTAATTTAGTAATGGCCAAGCAGGAATATTTTTCCTTATCTTATTTTTAATGGGAACAATCCACATTAGCCAAAACATCCAAGCACACTGATCCCAAGGCAAACATCCCACCCAGGAAAACTGCAAGAAACTGTAACAGGGATTCTCTGAGGGGAAACCTCAAGCTCTCACAAGTGGAGATCCATCTGTCTACCATCAAGAATAAACAAAGGATTCAGCGATGATCTGCATGTGCCCGTGCTTAGAGATGATCCACTCAAACACTGAGTTTAACCCAAGTTTTCCAAAGCCAGATGGATATTATTGTGCTGCTCATTCCCTTAGATGCTACAGGTCACAAAATAGGCTGCTCAGTGCCAAGGAATATGGAAAGGACCGTCAAACCTGAAGGAGCTCAGTGCTATCTGTCCCAGATGGGCTCTAGTGCTCAGCTTGGCTGGGTACAGGGGTGTGAACTGTTGGGAAAATGCCTGTACACACCACACATCTCTTCAGCTCCAGAAGTACCTGGAGTTAGCAAACTGCTAGTATTTTCCAGGTTTGCTTTTCATTGAGGCATTTCTCCTCCTTCCTCTGCTGGTTCTGGGATGAGAGGCTCTCGACAGGTATTTCCAAGAGTCACTGCTTGAAAGCTCCTTTTCACAAATGCTGAGAAAAAAAGAGAAGAGACTTATGCAGCCAAGACTTGAGCATACTAAACTCTGCATATTGCCATCCTTCCTGCCAGCCGTTCCACTAAGGATTATTCAGCATCCTCACCATCGTGAAGAATGTACTTAAGATGAGCCTAGGAGATCTGCTATGTGCTTGACCCCTTGAGTCTCTGACCTTTTAGGGCTATATTTCCTTGTAAATGGGAGCATGGGTGCAGGTTGAGATGAGGATATGGTGCTGCATAGGCTAGGGATAACGAAAGAATATAACATAAAGCGGTAGCTAACAGCTCTTGTGCTGTGAAGGCCCAGCAGTGAGCAACAGGCCAATGCTTTGGTCGTTCAGTGCAGAAAAGCATTCAAGAAATATTTGAACTGCACGTGAACTTCGTCCTGTTGAATCTGCAAAGCTGACCTGGAATGGTCACAATAACAATCTTGCTCCAGAAATTTCTGCTACTTCCTGCTTTCAGGGGTTCTGATAGACTTTCTGTAGCATTCTGGCACATCGGCAGCTTAGGGTGAAGTGAATGACCCCAGCTTTTGCTCAAAATCCACAGCAAAAGTAAATTGAGGCAAGACAAATTGAGTATTTTCCTCCCTAGTTTTCTAGACACACTGAAAATCAGAACACTCAGACCGGTGAAAGCTCAAAATCTCATCTCCATGAGGTTCTCTGAAGTGGGAGCAAAACAAAACACAAAGAAGAAATCGCCGTTGAGAAAGCCATGCCTTTGGGGAGCCGGCCGTGAGGAACAACATCAGTGCAAGGAGAGCAAGAGGCAGCTGCCCCTTTTCCAATTTGCCCAACTGTTGAAATGCCACCAGGCTGGGGATGGCAACCCTGGACTTGCCACCGCCTTCCTCCGTGTGGGCGGTCAAAGAGTGGGGCTGGCTTCCTCATGGGCACCGAGGAGCTTGCCCGTCTGCCTGCCCTGCCTGCACACAGGGAGCTGCCTCTCTTCTGGGGATGCCAGTGCTGTCATGGGGAAGAGAGCTTGAAAGAGGTCATAGGATCATGGAATCAGAAGGCTGGAAGAGACCTCTGAGATCACCAAGTCCAACCGTGCCTGTGTCCCCACTAAACCCTGTCCCTAAGGAACTCATCCACCTGTCTGTTAAACCCCTCCAGGGATGGCGACTCCACCCCCTCCCTGGGCAGCTGTGCCAATCCCTGACCACCCTTGCAGGGAAGAAATTCTTCCCAATGTCCAGTCTAAACCTCCCCTGGCACAACTTGCAACCATGCCAGCTCAGAAACAACCCCTGGGGAGTGTGGTGGAGCAGCTGATGTTTCCATTTTAGTTTCCCTGACAGCTTATAAGACGACTCTGCAAGCGAGAAAGTTCCCAGCCAGCCCTGTAAGTGGTTACTTCTGATGTAGATGCAGCCTGGGAACACAGAAGTGGGACTGGGCACTTTCCACTGCTGCTTTGTAAGACTCCCAGGGGCATTTTTCAGTGCCAATTTTAGCACTGCCCTGGTATCCCTACAGATAGCAGAGAGTTTGTGACAAAATGGGATAATACAATTTTTTTTCTAGTTTTAGCCAGGAAACAATAATTTCTTCTCCATTGCTTCTTGATGGCTTGGTAGGAAAGCACATCTCAACAGCCTGGCCAAGTTCATTATCTGGAGGAAACCCGTGGTGAGGCAGGGCTGCCTGGTGCCAAGTGTTGGTCTGTCCTGATTACCCTGGCAGATGTCAACTGGCAAGGAGAGCTGGGCAGTGATCGTGGCCCTGCAAAGAGCACACGTGCGCTGAAGGTGCTGGCAGCTGTCCTTTCTCTCTTTTGCCATTTGGTGGATCACTGTCTGCTGTTCACAAAGCACAGTTAAATAAATACGAGGGGGGTGTTCGGGGGGGGAGTGTGTGGGGGTAAATTAGAGTTTCATGCCATTTAGCAGCACAATTAATAAAAAGAATGAACGGCTCTCTTCCGAAAGCAAGCAAAGCAGAACAACAACTTGGCTTCAGTCCAAGTTCAGGTTTTGGTTTCCAAAAACACTCAGGCTAACAAATTTGAAGGTTCACACCTGGAAGTTGGTGTGGCTAGTGGCTCCGTGCCGCTCTTTGCTGGTTTTGCTGGCTGGGCACAAGCCCTGGGACCCTTGGTGCACGTCTGCTTGCACTCACGCCAGCCTTGGTGCTCAGAAAGGTGGAGTCATGTTTATTCCAACATCTGCATAACCTGGTCCTCACTTAAATCCCACTTCCACCCTCACTGAGCCATGATGGGATTGGGCATAGCCATGGTGGTGGGGTGGGCTGATGGTCTTTGGGACATTAATGCCCTGTGCCCCGGAGTGTCAGGTCTCGCTGACAGTGCCGCCATGTGCCGTGGCAAGTGCCGTGTGGCAAATTATCACGGCAAATTATCTGCGGTCACATGACCTCAGTCCACTGCTTTCTACCAGGGCAGGCACACATTTGTGGTTGAGTCAGCACACGGCACTGGCACGTGGGCAAGCACCCGATCGCAAAGTGCTTGTTCGAGTGAGCCACTACTTTTTTGTAGTTGGGGGTACTTTCTGACGGCCTCCTCTCTGTGAATTTGTGGGCGGAGGGATGCACATATGGTGTCCTTCTCATGACAAGCCCCCACAATGACCTTCTCTACCCGTCCTCACCCCAGCCACCATGGCATTTGCATCAGCCAGGGCTGATGATTTGCCTTTCCAGGGCTGCCAGTGTGCGGAAGGTGGAAAATATTTCCTGAAACAGCCTTTCCATTGCACATTGCAATGAGGCTTTTGGAGGCACACGAACTTCTCTGAAGCATTTTTCTTCTCCTGCGATGAAGAAAGGTGGAGTGATGTGGCGGAGTTACGCCTCTCCCCTCCCCTCTCCATTTTCTGACATCGTGTGGGCTTCCTGGGCTTGTTGGCATTTTCCTATGAGTAACTTGTTACCACGCACTCAAAAGGATTTCTGCTTAATGCTTGGGCCTAGAGCGGGAAAGGGGTGCTGAGGCATCTGGTAACAAGTGGGTACAGTGGTGGGAAGGTGTGAAAGATGGTTTCTAAAAGCTGTGTTGGCTGAACTTGCAGCTACTCTGTACGCCCAAAGCAAGAGGGTTAAAGTGAGAAACCACTGACAGCCCCAGTCCACTCTTACAAGTACTGTACACTCCGTTCGCATAAACCCACGTGTCATGATGAGCTGGGCTTACCCCACCCCTCTATAATATCTTCCACTCATTATCCACTTCAAACTCGGCACGGCTTTTACACAGTATATTATTCCCAAAGCCACGAGCAATCTTTCTGTAAATAGGTGCTTACGGTGAGTTCAGGAGGACCTCACGTGTTGAGGACATTGTACACTTTTCAGTGCCCAGTTTCACATGAGTAGTTTTTCACTGTGATGACCCCTTTGCTTTGGTGCTACAACCGTGTGTGATAACCCCGCAAGGGAGATGGAGAGGTTGCAGTCTGAAGCACTGGATTTTTTAATTTTTTAAAAATTCTCTCTGTAAAGGGGACAGTTCCTCATTAATAGGAGGGATGTACTTGTGCTACTGCTGAGAAAGGTGAGGAACTCAAGAGTGACAACAGCACTTTCTGAAGAAAACCAGTGAACTCCTGACCCACACTGCAGCGGCTTTGAAGTTTTTCCAGCAAAGCTGTAGCTGACAACGAGCTGACACTTTGCTGAGCCACACCACACTCCCAACCAGCAAAGAACAGCCTTCTGCTCCTGAAGTTACCTGGTGGGGATGAATAGGAGGGCACCCAGCGTGAGTTTTTACTGGGAAGAAGCTTGCTTTTGGCTGACGTTGATTTTAGGTGTAGGTTGCCCTTCCCTGCAGATGGAGAGTGTGGGGCAGGAGGGTTGCCAGGATGTGGGCACACCACAGCCCCTCACTGTGTCTGCACATGGAAGAGAGCATTACTTACACCCCCGATGCCAGTTTTTTCTTTATGTATTTTCATGTAAAAGTGCAATGAGTGCCCCCGTCCGTACCAATAGGGACAAACTAGCACCATCAATGAAAAATGAAACTAGCAGAAATGGGGAAAGCACGGAAGAATCTCCTTTAGCCTGGAGCAGTAAGGGACATGGGATCTCCCCGAGCCAGAGCTGCACCCTGGCAGTCACATATCAGATCAAACCTCTGTGAACTCACCCTGCCTCAGAGCAGGTCTTTGCACTCGTGGTTCCCAGAGCATCAAAAGGCAGGGATAAACCCCCACCCCTTGCTCTGCACCGCTTATGCCCTCAAGTCTCTGTGCCTGTTGTTATTCCAGACTGAGGAGGCTCTGAGGCTTTAGCTCTCCATCACCGGCAGCCAGCCCTCACCTCTGTAGGGTGCTTCCACTCAGCTTTTCAATTTTATTTTTTTTTTTGTGACATTTAGGCTTGATATTAGGAAAAAACTCTTCACTGAGAGGGTGATTGGCCATTGGAATGCGCTGCCCGGGGAGGAGATTCAGTCACCGTCCCTGGAGGTGATTAAAGGGAGATTGGAAAAGGCTCTTAATGCCAGGGTTTAGATGAGGAGTAGGTGTAGGTGTTGGGTCACAGGTTGGGCTCGATGATCTCAGAGGTCTTTTCCAACCTTGTGATACTGTGAGACTGTGAGATGGCATTATCAGACCTGCACAAAATATTCGAGGGGCGTGTACACCATGGATTTATTTGCTGGCAGAATGATGAGCTCCATTTTTTGCTCTACACTTTTTTTAAAGAAGTTTTAACACTAAATCTGCCTTTTACCAGTTTCTGAGTGTTGACAGAAAGTTTCAGAGAACTTTCCACAGTGATACCAAAGCTGATTTCCTGAGCAGCAGCCATTCAGGTCCATCATGTTGTTTATCTTTTTTGTCTGAAGTACATTGTCCAGTGCTTGTCAGGGGTTTTTTATTGCTTATCAGTTTATCAGCTTTTTTTGTTTATTACACTGTCATTCGACACCATGAAATATTTTTGCAGGTCTCCAGAGTCAGTTTCAGGTTTAAGTACCCTGATTAACCTGGTGTCATCTGCAACTTTTGCCACCTGCTATCCTCTCCCCTCCCAGGTCATTGTGCATTTACAAAATAACATGAGTCCTAGCAAACCTATGGGGTCCCACAGGTGGGGCTATTTCCTAACAGACTTTCCATTGGGAAAAATAACCGCTCTACCTCCTGCCTCAACTTTCTGAAATTCTGCAAGAGCAGAACTCTGTGCAGCTGTCCCATAGCCAGGAGAATCACAGAATCATAAGGTTGGAAGAGACCTCTGCGAGTCCAACTCGAGAAGCCCACTATTGCTCCACCATGGAGATACACGTAGACATGACCACGTGTCGGTAAGCGCAAGGTACAGAGTCATTGCTCTGATTTTGAAAAGAGATCTTGAGCACTGGAAAAATACTTTGTTTGAAGTGTTGGGCTGCATGTTTAAGCAGCAGATTTGTCTGAGTCAGCATAGCAGGACTGAGCCTTTCATGCACAGCTAAGCAGGATCTTCTGGTTTCAAACCAATTCTGCTCACCTTCAGCAGGCACCGGTGATTTCTATCACTTGCTCACAGGGTGATGGACAAGACCTAGGCTTTTTTTACTTCCTTGTGTTTGGTTCAGTGCTTGTTCGTTTCTCAGGAAAATGCCTGTAAAAACAAGGATTTGCAGTTTGATTTAGCAACACTTCAGTCCTTATTTCGTTTTGTAAAAAATAGACTTTGTCTGCAAAACCCGTAGGGAAACTTGCATAAAAAACAGGAATTAACTTCAGCCCGCGGTACCTGCTTGCTCAGCTCACTAAAGACTCGCCACACAGTGAGGCACTGAGGATCAGCCCTATTCTACCCCTGCCAAGGCTTTTCCTAACTCTGTATTGCCCGATATCTTTTCTGAAATAAGTTCAATTGTAAGAGTACCTGGCACAAAATTGTTATTATTTGCCTGATGGCAACAGCCAGAGGAGCCCTACAGTCATAGAATCACAGAATCAGAAGGTTGGAAGAGACCTCTGAGATCACCAAGTCCAACCGCGCCTGTCTCCCCACTAAACCCTGTCCCTAAGAAACTCATCCACAAGGACTGCCTTGTGTCCCCCGTGCTGGTTGTTGTGCAAAGACAGAAGTGGTTGTGTCCTGCTCAGTGGGGGTCTGCAGGAGAGGAGACCCATGAGAGGGACAGGGGGCAGAAGACCCCCACACTGGTACAAGAGTGGCCTTAATCACAGTATGACAGTATCACTGTCTCACAAGGCTGGAAAAGACCTTTGAGATCATCGAGTCCAACCTATGACCCAACACCTACACCTACTCCTACTCGCCAACTACAACACGGCACTAAGAGCCTCATCCAATCCCTCCTTAAACACCTCCAGGGATGGTGACTCCACCACCTCCCCGGGCAGAGCATTCCAATGGCCAATGACTCTCTCAGGGAATAACTAATGTCAAGCCTNCCTTCAAGTGGTTCTTCAAATGTGGTGTGAAGTGAAGCTGCCCTCACGGATTGCAATGTGCAGAAAGCTGGAGGTCAGCTGTGGGTTTAATGCCCTGTTAGTACACTGGGGAGGAGCAGGGCACATCCTGGTAGGATGTATCTTCTCGTCATTCTCAGGTGTTTGAGAGGGCTCCATGTGGACACAAGCGTGCGCTACTTATTTGAGACTGTGAGATCTTTGTGGACACACTTGGCCTGGGCTGAATGGGAAGCAGTCTTCCCTAGGCATCTTGGACTAAACATAGCTCGTTTCCACAGGGCAGGAAGATGGTTAACACTGAGTGGCAACTTGTATGCTCACCGCAGTTTATCTTCCTGCTCAGTGCCTGCACAGACGCTTTCTCTGTAATGATGCTCTTTGGGCCTCATTTGCTGAGGTTCTCGGTGCCGTCACGTCCTCCGAGTTCAGCGCTTGGGACCTCTGGAAAAACAAATCATGCATAACATTTTGGCTGTCTCACAGATCATGTAATGTTTGCCTTTACTTCATCATGTGGAAAAATCTCCCTCCTGTTCTCCATCTTTCCACAATGACCCACACCAACCACTGTACCCCAAGGCAAGAGCTGTCTTCTCCCTGGGTGCACATGGGTGGCTCTTGCTGCATGCAGCTCTGCGGGGAACGCAGAACATCTCGCAGGACATAGGTCTGCTCCACTGCTGTTGCTTCCTTCAGGGAAAGTAATATTGTCGCTGAAGACTTCCATTCAATTTTTGTTCCATGCTGACATTTTGAAAAAGGAGTTGGAAATACTGTATGGAAGCACTGATAGATAAGTTAAAACACGAGCTGAAATATTAGCTGAGATTACGTTCTATCAATAGGCCACTGAAAAGAGGTATCTGGACAGATGGTGCCAGTTGATTCAACTGCAGCAACGATGTTTAACGGGGTAGAAAATGCAAGTAAAAAGCTAATGGCAGCTCTGTCCTAGTTAAATTGGCTTCTTATTTAACTTAGTAGTTATTATTAATAAATTCCAGTTAAAACAATAATAGAAAAGGTGACTAGATTTTAGGGTTTGAAAGCAAATCTAGTAAAGATGGGAGCCTTAAAAAAAAGCCAACAAACATACACATATATGCACATCTAGAATATTTTAAATAAATAACATATTGATATACAAGGTCTGACACAAAAATATATGAGACACTGTCTGTAACTCTTTTTATTTAACAAATTAAGAAAATCAACTGCAATCACTTTCAAAAAAATTCCATTCTGAGTTGACACACAGCTGCATATGCTGCTGTCAATTCAAAGCATTTTCTGAAAGGCTGCTGAGGATCTCCGTTGTTTTTGCTTTCACATCTTCTACTGACAAAAAATAGGTTCCTTTGAACACTGACTTGATCTTTGAGATCTCTTCATTGAGAACCTCGACAATAACTGAGAAGTTCCCATTGTGGACTTGATCACAAGATCACAAGATCATCGAGTCCAACCTATGACCCAACACCTACACCTACTCCTACTCATCAAATACACCATGGCACTAAGAACCTCATCCAATCTCTCCTTAAACACCTCCAGGGACGGTGACTCCACCACCTCCCCGGGCAGCACATTCCAATGGCCAATCACCCTCTCAGTGAAGAACTTCTTCCTAATGTCAAGCCTAAACCTCCCCTGGTGAAGCTTGAGACTGTGTTCTCTTGTCCTGTCACCAGTCACCTGAGAGAAGAAGTCTCTGTACTTTGTTATAGATGACCATAAATATCACAAAGATCACCACTAACAAATCGAGCTGTGATTGATGAAGTGACTATGAATGAATAGCTATGTCAAGCCAACACAAATTACTAACAGAAATCAGTTCTGTAGTATCAGTCCGTAGTACATGTCAATCAATAATAGCATCAATGAGTACAGCAGTACAACCAATAGCAGCACCAACCAAGTAGTTGGGTACCATTACCGATTGCTACAACTTGTCATTAGCAAAATTAACTTACCAACATGTAGCAGTAGGTACGACAAATTACTTAAGTGGATATGTATAACATTAATACAACACAAATTAGATTTCAGAGGGAGTCAAACCATCCCAAAAGAGAGACGAACTGATCTGGGGTGAGGACAACACAGCCAACCATCCCCAAAGGGGGAGACAACAGTCAGAACCAGCAAGGCAACGGAAAGAGTCTCACTTCATGGAGCTTGCAGTGAGCCAGGGGTCCCTGGGGAGGGTTTGACGCCCCGTAGAACATTTGTGTGGGATTTAACTGTGAAGTTCTTAGAGAGAGAAGGGCTCCATTCTGGATGAAAATTGTGGTCTTTCTGTAACACAGGGACATCAGAGCAGCCAATAGACACTGTTAATTGGTATTTCTGGCCTGTAATAGTCAATACATGATGATGTTTCCTATTCTTTCATAGCAATTTTATTTTCCCGGGCTGCTTTCCACTTTCTCAGATGATAAATTGCCATTATAGTCTCTTGGTTTTGTGCTTATTGGTGGTATCTCAGGATGTCTCTTGTTTCTAGATAGCCCAGCTGCACTTTTCAAGGATGTTTCTGGTTCACAAGGCCCGTCCGCAGGCTCACAGTCCCAGCCTAGCGGTCATTTCTCTGCCCATATTTTTCAGCAGATGTTTTATTACCTTCAGAAAGTTTTCCTTATCAACCAGGCCGGCTTTATAGCAGGGCATATGGCAGGAGGAAACCAAAACTCCTGCTTGGCCTTGAGGTAGGCTCGGCAGGCAAGCTGGATGCAGGGTAAGAAATGCCCTGGGTCGTCTCAGTAGCAGCATTATTAGTGAAGGCCCCCCCTTTGGTGGGGCCTAATAGTGTTTCTCTTCTCCTCCAAACCTCCAGGTCTCTTCAGAGTTCTGTTCTTTCGTCAGATCTGGATAAAATCGACTGTGAGTGCTAAAATCAGTGTGAGACCAACAGTGAGAAACACACTGACCAATGAGAGAGATGTAAGCTTCGTTTCTGAGGGAAAGTGGACGTAAGAGTAGAGCAGGAGTTAGGCCTGGCACGGTGGAAAATGGTGGGAAACAGATTTTAATTGTAAAATGACAAAAATGCAGCATTCTGAAACTGAGGCTTCCCTGACAGTGAAGAAATCACATCAGCACTTTGTTCTGTGCCTTTTTTCTCCTGACTTCAGTTGCTCCTGGTGGGATGTTGTCAGCCCTGTGCGCTACATGAAGCCAAAAGTGAGGAGGACTTGGGGCTCTGGGAACAGACCTGCATCCTCCATCGTTGGCCAGGAGGGAACATGCAGTACCCATGCTGATGCTCTGCGCGTGACTGCAGGAGTGCTGGGCTGCTTCTGACCCCATTGCAAGCTGTTATTCACCGTATCAGAGTCTCATAGTGTCACAGTCTCACATTGTCACAGTGTCACAAGGTCGGAAAAGGACATCAAGTCCAACCTATGGCCCAACACCAACATCTACTCATCGTCTAAACCCTGACAATAAGTACCTCATCCAATCCCTCCTTAAACACCTCCAGGGACGGTGACTCCACCACCTCCCCGGGCAGAGCATTCCAATGGCCAATCACCCTCTCAGGGAAGAACTTCTTCCTAATGTCAAGCCTAAACCTCCCCTGGTGAAGCTTGAGACCGTGTCCTCTTGTTCTGTCGCCGGTCACCTGAGAGAAGAGCCCCACTCCTGCCTCACTACAGCCTCCCTTCAGGCAGTTGTAGAGGGCAATAACGTCTCCCCTAAGCCTCCTCTTCTCCAGGCTGAACAACCCCAGCTCCCTCAGTCGCTCCTCACAGGGCTTGTGCTCCAGCCCCCTCACCATCCTCGTTGCTCTCCTCTGGACGCACTCCAGCATCTCCATATCTTTCTCAAACTGAGGGGCCCAGAACTGGACACAGCACTCGAGGTGTGGCCTTATTTCCTCTCCATGCCTTTCTGATTGCCACCAGACCTGCTTCCCACATTTCTCCATAGAACTGGGGCAGGAACTGGGACAGGCAGTGTGCATCCTGCCTGACAGGAGCACAGGAACATTTTGGTCTCCAAGCTGACCAGAAAATGCAGCCAGACTTCGTGTGAGAAGGTCATCATTGATGTTGGATACATATTAGGAAGAAATTAGCTCTTTTCAAAACAAGGGATCATCAGGAATGAACAGTCAGGAAAGGTCTCATATGGAAAATGCACCCAAGTGACCCTCAGACAATGTAAGTTACATTTATCTGTGATCAGAGTGGACTCTAGAGAGCTGAAGATCAGCCTACAGAGATGATCAAGTTATATTTAGTCAATAAACAATGAGAATGATAAAGAATTTCTTGTTATTAATTCCACAAACAAAGCCTTCTCTGTCTGCAGACCGACGTGCTGGCACATCTTAAGCAACCGCAGTATTTATCTCAAGGAGCCAGAGGGAGTGAGCTGGATTTTCTTCTCCTTGTCTTTATCTGTAACTGTTTCCTACACACTCAGACACACCTGCCCAGAGCTGCGGAGGCTGAGCAAGCGGCCACCTCTCACACAGGGCAGAAGCACATGCTGGCACGGGTTTGGGTGAAATCCACGGTGATAGCAGACACCGACCTGTCTTTGCAGCCCCACTGCAAATTGCCTGTGGGGTAGGATTAGCTGGATGTGACAATCTCTGAGTCTGAGGAGATGAGACACCCTAGGCTGCTCTTCTTGGGGTCCCTGCGGGCTGGCAGAGTCCCCTGCTACAACAGGAACACAGGACAAGGAGGGCTATGCAGTCAGACTTCCCAGGATGTACAGCATTTTACCTGAAATTTCTCCCCCTCACTGGCTGTGTTGGGTGCCCATGAAGGGTCCTGTGTTCGGTGCCCATGAAAGGTCCCATGTCCAGAAATATTCTGGAGGATTGCAGGTGCTGGGGAACAGCTGGAATACCTGCAATTTACAGTACGTGGACATGGTGGCAGTCACAAGGAAACGCACCTCTCCTCCTAGGGAGCGTTACAGATTTCTGTAAATTAAAACCCAACAGCTGCCTTGCAGACTGCCCAGTCTCCTACAGCCACTATCGGAGGAAACTGGCTTGATATTAGGAAAAAATTCGTCACTGAAAGTGTGATTGGCCATTGGAATGCACTGCCCAGAGAGGTGATGGAGTCACCGTCCCTGGAGGTGTTTAAGGAGAGATTGGATGAGGCACTTAGTGCCAGGGTGTAGTTGACGAGTAGGAGTAGGTGTAGGTGTTGGGTCATAGGTTGGACTCGATGATCTCAAAGGTCTTTTCCAGCCTTGTGATGCTGTGATGCTGTGAGACTGCATCCCACACAGCCTGTCCCTATGGCTTCTGATACAGGTTTTAAGGTACTGTTTGATGTTTCTGCACGTGTGTCGCTCTTATCAAACCTTGGTGGTGTGCTAGGCAGGGCTTTCAAAAGGAGGACATACAGAAAACCTTTCAGATATTTAGAGGCTGACTTGCACGGATTTCGGTGAAGTTCTCATTTCCTAAAACTGTTTGGTAGGGTTTCAATGGAAATTACTTTGGGGAGATTTAGTCTGCCCCCTTCCAGTGAGATTTATTCTCTGCAAAGGACAGGCCAAAAGATTTCTATCAAAAACTTCCTCTTTTTTTTGGAGGATAAACTGGAACTTTATTTAAATGACATATTTTCTTTGAACATTTCTGCTTTTCATTGAAACAGTGATGCTCGAAACCCCCTAAATGTTCAGCAGATTTTACTGAGCGAAAATGGTTACCAGCTGCTAAAGAAAACAAATTGCTTTTAAACATTTTGAATGTATGGAGTTTTTAATGAAAAGGCAACGTTTCCTATGGAAAATTCTAATTAACATGACGTTGCCAAACCCTCCTGCAGAAACTCTCTCCAATATGGCACTATCGTTACTCTCCCCATCTGGGAGGGTCCGTTAGGAAGCCCAGCCAGCGCTTTGCAGAGGCACAGCCTTTATGTGAGATCATGCAGTGTAAACTCCTGGCACGGACCTGCCACTCTGCGGTTTCCGTGTGAGTAGCAGTTCCCCAAAACGTCACCTGCAAGTTCCACAGCCCACCTCAGCTCCTCCAAGGTGTTTCTGCAGCGTGCTGAGAGGAGTTATCATTAAGGTTATCCAACCTCTCTGGTCACCTCCAAGCAAAGGACTTCAGTCTTGGTACATCCAATAGTCAGGTCTTTCTACTGTTCTTATCTCAACTTCAACCAATCGCTGAATAAAATTAGGAAAAGCTAATTAAAGCGTATAAACCTTCCACAGAAATGAACTTTCGCAAATACATATTGCAAACACATTTTCTTTTAGTTCGTTATTATAGGTTGCTGCAATTTGCATGCATTTTCTCTCAGAAATTAATTTGAGATTAATGTCACATATTGCTCATATTTAACAACAATGTGCTCATTGCCAGCCAGCTGTGTCTGGCTCAGCAGACTTCCAAATTGCTGCCATAAATTAACTGGATGGTCTAATGTATTTTTCAGCTTACAAGGTGGAGATATTTCTCTAGACATTTGTTGGCATGAGTCGTGGTTCTCATGGAAAAGCACAATATGGGGAAAATAATGAAGAAATCAGGATTCAATTAATACTGATTTTATTTTTTTTTAAAAAAAAAGCCTCTGTTAATATTAATAAAAATAGCATCACTAAGGTCTTGTAGGATCAAAAAGAGACCTTCCTCCCCAGGAATATTCCCAGCCCTGGGCCTTCTAGGGATTTAATAGTCTATAATGCAACCTATTCATGCTCCTAGATTAGTCTGTCAAAAACAATTAATCAAAATACAAAAAGCTTTTTCTTCTCAAAGTAGGAATGTATACACAGTTAATGTGATGGCTGTGTTACTGAAATTTTAGAGGAGTTTTTTCACATATTTTGCTCAAGTTACAGGTGAAGGACTAGGAGATGCAGCCTGGTCAGGCAAATCTGCAAAGTGAAGGAAAAAGCCAGAAATCCACTTCTGTTCGCAAGAATTTATTTAAAACCACATACATCCGTTCAGTAAAAATACTGATAGTTTCACAGGCTGCTTTTATTTATGCACTTTTTATCCTTTGGGATACACTTTACAAATGCATTTACAATAAACACGCAGAGCTGTGTTTCACCATCATTCAAACACGTGTAATCTCATTGACTTTAATGGCCCTGTATTAGTATCGCCGAGGGTAAAGTCACGCACCAGTCAGGGATCTCATTTTTGAAAAGAACTGAAAATATCTCTGAATGGAAGGAAACGGGATTTTTCATTAGGATCTCTTTTTTTTTTTTAATACAAAATATTATTTCATTTCATTTGTTATTGCTTCCTTTCTTACGCAAAGCCAATTTATCAGAACGGAGTCAGTTTTATAGGATAAGCGAGACAAATATTTCCTTAGGTGCTGGCACAGGGGTGGTACTTCCTCACTGGTGCTTTATTTATACCAATGTGAAAGATGGAGTTTTACTTCACCCTCTCTTAAAAGATCATTCTGAATTAGTTGTTCGACCACATTGATCACGCTTGGTTCATTTAACTGGAAAAGACCTGAAAAAGGGGCAGGGCCAGGCTGCGGTAGGGTGCAGCAAGGGCTGTTCTCTCCTGGCACATCCTTCCTCAGCACCGAACTGCAGTCCCACCCGCCTCGGGGTCCCTGGCATGGCGGCAGTGCCCAGCACGTGGCCTGAAGCTGGAGATGAGCACTGCTCCGTGTCCCACAGGCAACTCCCTCCTCCATCGCCAGCACCACCGCTACGCCTCATCTTGCTGCTGAGTCACGCGCCCCTGGGCCAGAACCCGCGAGAGCCTGAACTTTTCTCTTTGATTTTGTGGTGAAAATGAATATCGAAATGTCAGAAAGGCCCTCGGGCTGAAAATCGTGGATCCTGGCTCTCTGTGGCACACAAGTTGGACGACAAACATAGATGGGCCAAGTGCCAGTTTCTACACTGACGCACTTCCAAATAAATTCTGTGACCGGAGTACATTTTCCCGATGATTTTACACTCAGTCTTGGTCTCAGAAGTTCATGTTCTTTGTCTAAGAGCTTTGAGTGGTAAAGGATTTTAATACAATATTTGATCCTGACAGACTTTTAAGTGAGCCTTCTCCTTTTCAAAGGTGCTGAATTCCCACTGGCTCATCATTTTGGGGTGCTGGTTCTTTGAAGACAGACAGTCTGTCTCTGGGAACCTGTCACTGTCATGCAAAGCCATTCAGAGTGCCGTTAAACCTCCTCCCTTGCCTTTTCTTACCCAGCAGGGAAGTGCAATGGGAGAGACTTGGAGACAATACAAAATTGTGGCTGAAGCATTTGTTTCTGATTACATTCACCCTGCCCAGAAACACAAGTGGCAGCTTGCCATGGATTAGGTCTGCTCAATAATTCAGCCCCCTCGTAATTAGAAGACAGCAGCTGTGATGGATAACAGCCTCATGTCAGATGTCAACCTTAGGTCTACCCAGCCTATCACCAGCCGGTGTGATCATCGATCGTGATATTACCTGTCTTCTGTCACTGACAAGCCATAAAGGGCTTGCATTAAATTGATGTTTAATTTCTTGGGTGTAGATCCTTCATCAGCTGAGTCCTGCAGAGATTGGCCATTTTGCTTGTCTTATGAGAGTTGACCAATGGCAACATAGGAGTGTTGGGTCAAACTTTGTCACCCTCACTACAGAAAACACAACTGCCTTGCAAATGCAAACAGAAGAAATCATGTAAACTTAACAAAACTCTGCAGTTTTGATAACAAAGTCATTGAATTTCCTGAAAATACCCGTGTGTGGGCAAGGGTCAGACTTGTTCTCCACTGCCCTTCGAGTTCCATATCACCACAGCCACAGGATTTCCAGCGTTGGAAAAGAGGTTGGACAGATTATGAAATTACAAACAACTAGTTTAAGGACCACACAAGCCTTTGGTGCGTTAAACCTCCCGCTCCCATTGTGCGTACTTTCTGTTGCTTTGGGAGAGGAGAACACAAGAAGCAAAACCTACAAATCTTTAGGAGAGGAGAATACAAGAAGCACAACCTACTAATCGTTAGGAGAGGAGAACAGAAGAACAAGCACCTACAAAGCTAACCAGGGACACAGACAAATACCACCTCAAACACTTTCAGAATGAATGCAGTGGTGACTGGATGGCTTTCAGTGCTACAGCCAACAGGCTCTGGTGGCTGAATGTGCAATACCCAGCTTCCATCACTGGATGTTTCTTCCTGGGCTCGGGAGGATCCCCATGAGTTTGCTTCCTAACAACTTGTGCGCTCCCAAGTCTGGTACACCCTGGCCTTGAATGCCCTGAAGAGATTAAACTGGTCTGTCTGCTCCAAAGCAGCTGTTTGATAACTACTCCACAAAGGTCAGTTTTGGACATTTCCAAAATGGAATAACACAGTGTTTAGCCAATCTTTGAGTCTCACAAACCTGTAACAAGAACTTATATCTGAAGTTCCCTGTGGAAATTTCTCTGGTTTATGCTGCTATTTTAATCTCTCATAGACCTAAAGTTTTCTGCAACTGGAGTTGAACAAACATCCCGAGAAGGCTCATACGTTATTAGTTGAGCTAGCTAGAAATGAGAATTCTAGCTTGCAAAAATGTTTAAGGCTTCAGCAGTTATTTTAGTTACAATGATGTTCAAAAGGCTGTTGAAATTTGTCGCAGAAATTAATGAGGGAAAAGAAAGAAAGAAAACATTTAGTTAATTCACTGACAAGGAGAAGCAAACCCCAGCGATGCTCAGCCTTGTGCATCGAGATTATCTGTCTGTTTGTCTCTTTTGCCTTTTAATCAGAAATATAAATCTGAACCCCTGAACTTTTCTAACAGACTTTTTAACTACACATTTAGATTTCCTTGAAAAGTTTTGGGTTCAGTGAAACAGCATTTTCTGATGAAAAACATTTAATTGAAATGTTCACATCCAGCTCTTGTTTTGACATCCTCTTCAAGCTCTATGGGTTTGTAGGCAGTGAATTAGAAACAAAAAATAAAGCAAGTATTTTATTTTGTCTTTTATTTTATTCAGGTTAGAAAAAACCAGCTACATTTGACAGTAATTATATATTTTCCATATTTGGCATTAATCTAAATGACAAGCTGTAGCTTGGTTGTTATTATTTATTTATTTATTTATTTATTTATTTATTTAAACTAGCCTCCTCAGGACTGTTGTTGAGCAAAAAAAATCTACTTTGCTTTCCTTTCTCTGTATTTTAAATCAATGAGAACGAAACCAAACAAGAAAACATTCTGAGAAATTCTGTGATGAGATAAAATGGATGAAGGTGTTGTTCATTCAGGGTATTCGTATGTGTCAGTGGAGGAGGCGTTCCTGCCTGTGTTACTTCATGCAGAGGTTGTAGGTGTCACTAGGTGTAACATCTGCCTGGATATTTTGGTGTGCCTGTCCCAGCAGGGCAGAGGGAGGAGTGACGCTGCCCTGTGGCTCCACTCTTCCCAGTATGGGTAGTCAGCAGCGCTCGCCTCCTGCACAAGCACCATGGGTTAGTTCAGCCTAGCGTGGGTTGTGGGTGCTGAGACATCCTCTCTTCAGCTATTTACAGCCCATGAGCCTGCTGGCATCTCTGGCTCTCGACCTACAGTCCACTTATTGCCTGTGAAAGTACAGGAGATGGATGGCAGCACATCCTCACGTCTATAAACGTGGTTTTGAGTAAGGATTTCAGAAAAAGAAAAAGGGCTTCGTGGTGAAGCTACACGGTGATTGGCAAAACATTGAAGATTTAATGGCTGTCCATCAACCTCTCACTTGAATAAATGTATTGAAAAGATGGTAACTTGACTCAAAATCACCAATCTCATTCAAGACTGGACATTGGGAAGAATTTCTTCCCTGAAAGGGTGGTCAGGGATTGGCACAGGCGCCCAGGGAGGGGGTGGAGTCCCCATCCCTGGAGGGGTTTAACAGATGAGTTCCTTAGGGACAGGGTTTAGTGGGGAGACAGGCACGGTTGGACTGGGTGATCTCAGAGGTCTCTTCCAACCTTATGATTCTGTGATTCTGTGATGTTTATACCTGCTCTCTGGTGTTGGAGTTTTATAGATTTAGCTGATATCTTTCAGGAATGTTGTTATCTAACAACTTCCTTAAGTAGAATGGAACATATCCTTATATATTTTTTTTTCTTCCTTATAAAAAATTCTAGCTGGGACATTTTTCCTAGCATTTCATTGGATGAAGCAGAGCCCAATGGTGTGGATCGGTAGGATTAGGGAAGAGGAGATCCTAATAATTATACCTACTGTTTTCTGATGAGCCCGGAGCAGATCCTCTTTGGAAATTCCCCTTTTGGAGGGATGCTGGGTGCAGACATCTTGAGAAAATGCTGTCAGTGTAACTCCTGCAGAGCTGGAGGAGGAAGAGAGGGGTCTGAGGAGAGTGGTAGGGTCCCGGGCTGCTTTCTGTAAAAGAGTCATTGCACAGAGTTGCCATATCAGCAGCGAGAGCATGGTCAGCTACATGAAAACCTTCTCAATTTCCTACAAAAGGTCAAAACACTCAATAGCACCACTGGCATAAACACTGCTAAAGCCCAAGTCAGCCCACTGTGCAAGGCTATTTTGGAATGCTCTATAACAAACTTCACTCAGCTAGACCAGCAGCAAGACCCAGAAATCTATGGCCAAGGTTTTTGCACAGAGCAAAAGAGTGAAAAGAATTCCTATTGACAAGAAAGGATGCAGGGACAAACCCCCCAAGCTGTAAGCTAAGTGTCGTGCAGCAGAGCGCGGCTGTCCCACTTCGCACAAGCACGGGGAGATGCAGCAAAGCCTTGTCGTGCGGACCGGCGGTATTGGCTGCCATGTAGTTGCATTATATAAGGTTCAGCTCAAGACTGGATTATCTACGCTAAAGTGTTTGCTCAGAGATGTTGATACCTGAGCTCACAGGGTGATTCAATTGTCTCCACAGAGACTTCTCACGTTGCCTGAGATGATACAGGTAATCTGAGACATCAGCAAGGAGCTGGCAGATGCAACACAGGACCTCGCAGTGCAGTGCATGCAGGCCTGGAAACATGCCCAGGAGCACCTAGGCTGGCAGTCAGTACCTGTCAGCAAACTGGCCATGTCCAAAGGGGTTTAACTTATCAATACAGTTAAAAGAGTCTAGAAAATTGGTTTGTCAAGAATTAGGTTCTTAATGGGATGGACATGGACAGGCACTGCCTATGCTGATCACATCTCCCCTGTGGAGGACCTTAGAAAATCAGTTTACATGCAGACAACTAAATGTAGATATTTCACTCTAACAACCCTTGCCATATCCAGAAAAGTGAGAAACCAAAATCTGCGCACACTAAAAGTACTCTGCCACCTTGAGCCAAGCTGTTGCCAGCAGCCTCCTTTACAACAGCAAGACCAAAAACATCCTGAAGTGAACCAGGATTGCTGCTAACTCCATTGTGCTTCACAGGCAGATCCTTACTAGAGCATTTCAAACTCAAATCAAGGGAGCAAATCCAGGACAAACAACTCCCCTTCATTTTTTGCTCAGTTGCTTCCTGTCCTTTCTCCCATCAAGTGCTTGCCCGTGGTAGTGGTCCAGTCCGAACTAGCATAGTGCTTCTTAAAATAAGTCTGTGTCTTGGAAGCAGAAGAGGGGATAGAGTTCAAGAGGTTCCAGGAAACACAGACTTGTCTTGAGTCTGCAATGGCAAAAAACTAATGCCTTGTGAGGTAATAAAAGGATATTTTAAAGAAGCTTGTTTCAGCTGGACTGTAAGCTGATTTATGGAGGCCGGCGCCAAGTGACGCTGTAGCAGTTGGGGCCATGGTAAAGCAGATTTTCAATGTTTATGGTTGAGTTTGTATTTTGTTTTGCCTTTTTTTTTTTTTTTTTTTAAAGGAGTTTAAGCAGAAGAATTGTGCTAATAGAGGGGTTAAATGTATTTGAGAGGGAGTTCAGAATTCCTCTATAATTCAAAGGCGTGCCAAGCCAGAAAACCCGCCAGTACTCTGAGAACCAATATAAAGTTCAGCAAACAGCCAACGGGCTCACAAGGAAAAGCAAACCCCATTGTTAAACATCTGTGGCACCTGCTGCAGCAGCATCTTCGTCTTTTAATGTTCTCACACTATCTGGGACCACGAGCTATGCACAGGAAGAGGGGTCACGGTGCCTCTTCCTGAATATTTGCACGGGGTGGCGTGGCTGTCTGTGACTCCAGCAATGAACACCAGCTGTGCTACGTTTTCAAATGATAGCTGAGCTCCACTTTCCCAAGGTGAAAACGGCTCTGCAGCGAGCTTGGCAACACAGTAACCAGCCTTAATTTCCACAATACCACCCTATTTATTTCTCCTGTGTGGAGGCTGTTCACTATATTTTGAGCTACCGTAACACACATGCTTTCCTATAGGTGCTCTGCAGGCCCTGGGCAAAATTACGATGCTTGCACTATAGAACTTGCATTCCATGTCTGTGTTGGTTGCAGGCGTATCTGGGCCCTTCTCCAGCCAGCTCAGATACGTGAGCCAAGAAGCTGTAAAGTTGCTTTAGCACACGAGGGCTGTATTTTGGGTGGGAGGCAGCCTGTCATGCCAATGGGGCATCCAGTTCTGTGCTGGCAGGCAGACACGCTGCGGTACGTTGGGTGGAAAGAGAGGTGTGCAAGGATGTGCTGCCCCGTTGAGAGCAGCTGAGCCTGCATGCTAGAATGAGCTCCCCGTGCAACAGCTTACCTGCTGGTTGCCATCACTGTTCCCGTTACATGCACGGGGAAAGAGGTGACCTGAGCTGGCTGGCTGGAGAGGACATTTCTGCAGCCTTGGAGCAGCCGCCATGAGCTGGACAGGTTACCATGGCCATCCTTGTACATCCTCACCCAAAACACCCCAGTGCAGGGTTGCACAGAGATAGCAATTTCATGTCTCTCCACCCCACGCAGCGGCTTCTGGGTCCCAGAGACGCATGTCTTATCTCCTCTCCATCTCCACCAGCCTGCCCTACTCAGGCAGAGCTGACGCTCCCTGTGGCGGTGAGCCCAGGGGAGTCTGGGGGGGCTCTGTGGGATCATCTGTGTCACAGGGGCTGGAGCACAAGCCCTGTGAGCAGCGACTGAGGGAGCTGGGGTTGTTCAGCCTGGAGAGGAGGAGGCTCAGGGGAGACCTTATTGCCCTCTACAACTGCCTGAAGGGAGGCTGTAGTGAGGCAGGAGTGGGGCTCTTCTCTCAGGTGACCGGTGACAGAACGAGAGGACACGGTCTCAAGCTTTGCCAGGGGAGGTTTAGGCTTCACATTAGGAAGAAGTTCTTCCCTGAGAGGGTGATTGGCCATTGGAATGCGCTGCCCGGGGAGGTGGTGGAGTCACAGTCCGTGGAGGTGTTTAAGGAGAGATTGGATGAGGTTCTTAGTGCCAGGGTGTAGTTGACAAGTAGGAGTAGGTGTAGGTGTTGGGTCATAGGTTGGACTCGATGATCTCAAAGGTCTTTTCCAACCTTGTGATACTGGGATACTGTGTGGGATACAGTGCGCCTGCCTGTGGACACGCTTTGCTGCTGTTCTCAGGGTGCTTACAGCTTCCACCAGCTGCTGCTTTGGAAGGTAAAACCAGTGACTCGTGGCTTTGCAGGAGTGCTTCTCCAGGAGGGCTCCTGCTTCAGAAGAACAGTTCCTCCTGTCCTACTGGTCTTTCCAAAAGACATCTGGAAGACGAGGCTATCAACTCTATAGACTGCCCTACAACTTGCAAAAAAATAGCTCTACTTTTGCTGAATGCAAGCATAATCTTTTCCCGCAGCCTCACCCTGCCCTCCGAACCATCAGACAGCTCCTGCCTTTGTTCATCAGGTCTGTGATCTGGTTTTTAGATTTGCAAGATTAGCATTGCTGGCATAAATAACCAGAAGTGAACCGGGCAGGTACTTCATTTATGACAATCCCAGCTGCAATATTTCTGGCCCTGCGGCGGTGCAACGACCTCAATCCTCACTCTATTCTGATTGTACCATTAAACATACTCTTTTTTTTTTTTTTTGCATTGAGGTGTTCTCCAAAGGAATGACTCCATAATAAATAATAAATATATCAATTAAAATACTGCGTGCATGCCTGAAAACCACAGCGCAGAGCACTGAGAGGAAATATTCTGGGTTGGAAAATCTTTTGCTGCACGAGTCAGCTATCCAGATAATGCATCCTTATAAGTATGTAGGACAAATAGCTCTAAGAACCATCTGGGACTCACTCAGCAGTGGGAAAAAGACTGTTAGACTTGCAAGATCAGCACGCAAGAGTGACTGCTGATCAGTCACTCCTGCTTTGCAGAGAAAAACAAAGGCTTTAGCATTTAAGCTATTAATAGTTTTCACCTAGTCCAAGTGCCGTAAAATGTACTTATTGCCCTAAATGATAAATTCAAAATTTGTTAGATATTTTGCCAGGTTGCGATTTCATAACAGGTTTCAGCTGATTCGCTTGTTCCTCTGTCTTTCATGTGCCAGCATCAGGGTCTGTAAACTCCCTGACTGAGCCACATCTGGCTGAGAACTAACCAGGTATAAAACCCAGCAAACCCCCTTTTCAGCTGATAACTCCCCGACTCGGCTCGTCCCGCAGCTGCAGGGACACTGCTGCCGAGGCAGGAGGGCACGAGCAACTGGAGTTGGGTCTTTCAAGGTCAGTTGCTGCTTAGGCCAATTTGTGCTGATTCTGAGAGCTCAGTCTGACTGTGCTGGATGCTTTCTTCACCTTAGAATTACAATTTCATTAAAGTAAAGTTAAAAACAGTGATGATTTGAAACAATTACCGAATATGTTATTTCAGTATAAATCTAATTTGTGATTTCTTCTAACTAGAAAAATGACTGTTACTCCTCAAAAAAAAAAAGGAAAAAGGCAAAGAACGATAAAAGAGTTAATTATTTATAGTCAGGTATGTGAGGTTTTGTACATTGTCCCCATCATATTCTGGTTTTCAGTTACACACTGATGTGTTTAACAATGGCTAACTAAATGCCCAGCTATCTGAAGCCACAGATCCTCAGCAGAATGCGTTCCATGTTAATTTAGCTCAATCTGAGAAGCAGATCGAAGGCATTACTGTTTGGAAACTATGAATATGAATTGCCTCTGGAAAACCAGGACCGAGATTCGACTCCAGACAAAGAAACCTGCTTGTGGGTGTCAGCACGTGGGAGTGTCCCTGAGCACTGAGTGTCCTTCCACCTAGGAGAGACGTACGGTTCTGTCCAGTTGCCTCCAGAAAGGAGTTGCTATGTGGGACACCCAGGGTGTAGTGACCTCCTAATGGGGCCAATGACTGTGACAAAGGACCTTTAGGGTCCTTGCCCCGACTCCATATGGGGACTAGGGTTTATCAAGCAGAACTAGAAACCTGTGCTCATGAGGTTGAATCCTTCCACCAGCCCATGGCCAGCCTCATCCAGCTGCCTGCACACTGGGGCAGATCCAGCTGCCCACACACAGAACCACAGAATCAAAAGGTCGGAAGAGACCTCTGAGATCACCGAGTCCAACCGTGCCTGTCTCCCCACTAAACCCTGTCCCTAAGGAACTCAGCCACCCATCTTTAAACTGTCATCCACCCCCTTCCTGGGCAGCTGTGCCAATCCCTGACATCTCCTTCAGGGAAGAAATTCTTCCCAATGTCCAGTCTAAACCTCCCCTGGCACAACTTGTGGCCATTTCCTTTCGTCCCATCGCTGTCACTTGTGAGCAGAGCCCAGCCCCCACCCCGTCACAGCCTCCTGTCAGGCAGGTGCAGACAGGGATGAGGTCTAAACATCTAAAAGATGTTAACAATCAGTGCATAAATTAGTTGCTGCTTTGTCAGGGTTGAAAATACCAGGCCTTGCTGGGCTCCGATTCTGCTGTCCTGCACTCCAGCGTGATTCCCTGGCCATTAGATTGGATAATGAGGTTCAGTCAGAGATGTCACAGGACTCAGCTCCTGGCAGAATTTTGGCTGGGAAGGCCGGTCTGTGAGCTCTTCCTGCAAAGGTCAGCACATATCCCCAGTGACTCATAATTTTATCTTGACTGATGATCCTTCCAAAAATATTTCAACAGCTGGAAAAGCTGAACATCTGGCCATGAAAACTTTCCTGAGAGTGTTGCTTTCCGGAAGCAATAAAGATGGACCAAAAGTAATGCGAGTGCTCTGTTCTGTTTAACAAATTGCTCATTCCAAAGGATTGAGCCTGTTACTTGCTGTTTCCATTTTGGAATGAGGTGGTTCCCACCAAGGCCTGTTTATGTAAGGCACTGGAATATTGGGAAAATGGTCCTGATTTCAAATCTACAAATACAAACAAATAGAACTAATGAAGTGATGAAAATTACGAGTAGTGTCATGTGCTGAGCTCTGAACTGCTCTCTCCAAGGCAGGCAAGCGCAACACGCAGACCCAGGTCACCTTTGGCAGGAGATGTAATTAAAAGTACATAGTGTTGAAAAACAGAAGAGGGAGGGGGGTAGTTAGCAGAAACACACCCTCGCCAGGGAAGGCTAATGATTAGCCCACAAATGAATCAAAGAAGGTGCGAGACAGCAATGAACCTGAGATGGAAGCACAAAGGAGAGAAACTGGTTGAGCAGAAGTGATGAGCATGTGGGATTCAGACAGGCGTACAAGCCTAAGAAACCTCTAACAAAGCAAAGCTCAAAGCTTCTGAAATTTAGTTACCACAGTATTTTGTCGCTTTCTGTCCTTTGCAAAGTGCTTTAAAGGTCAATCAAGGCACATTCCCTTCTCGTCAGTATGAAAAAGTAATGTTGATCACATTTCTGTTTGTTTATTGATCACTTTTTTCAAACCCTCTTTCCCTGGAGACGAAGAAGAAGGAGTGTGTGGAAGGCATCATGCTGGGGCACAAAACATGAGAGGAACCGGGAGGTCGTGAGCAGCGATACCGAACGCAGGAGCGTGCGAGCCAAGTGTAACCCACCTGCTCGGCAGTGACACCACGAGGGAGCACCTACGCAGCCTTAAATGGCAGCAGAGGAACTTGAATATCAGCAACCACCCCGGCTACAGCTCTGAAGGAGCAGAACTCCCCGTTTGGAAAGCAGCTCCCATTGTCTCATGCACCTTTAAAGCTCCAGTCACAAAGGGGATTTGAGTGTATGGTTATTTACATGGCATGGGAGGTTCCAGCCGAGGGCAGGGGTCCGGGATGCCGCAGTGCCAACCGCAGTGAGCTGCGCCTTACCTTCCTTCCTTTTCGGTTCCTTGGGCTGGTGATGGATGACAATGAATTGTGTTCACCTTTAATTACAGGCTTATTTCTTGGATAGCAGAATTAAAAATAAATCCAAAATTGAAATTAAATCCTGAATTATTCATTCTAGCTGTTGTTTATTTCTCGTTCAACATACACACATACTTTTTCTCCAAACTTTGGGACTTTGAAATTCAGGGCTTTTTTTCCCTGCGAACACATTTTACACCTTTCTTTGGTGCTCTTTTTTGGTTTGGTTTGTGCAAGCCTGAGTCTATTTTAGGCACACATGCACAGTTTGCTCAACAAGATCCAGACAGATTATTTTATGCTGGGGAATAAAAGGTAGACTTAATATATCAGATACACAAAATGTCCTTCATACCAAATGTTCTAGGAATTGGAGCAGAAAAGATTATGAGCAGGCACTGTTTCGGTGTTTTTAATAATGGGATCCCCACTAGATCAAAGAGGACATCACTAGGACTGAAACTGAAGGCTAAAGGATAATGAGAAAATATGTTAGGACAAGGAGTTAAACTGTTACTAAAGATGGGGAGGAAATTGTAACCGGCGTGAAGATTTCTGTAGGAATTGATTGCCTTATGCCGATTATATTTATGCTTATGAATTCAGCTGAGCACATTTATGCTATAATTATATTTATGCTTATGAATTTAGCTGAGCATATTTATGCTATAAACACATTTTTCCCAGCTGCTCCAGTTTGGTGGCTGCGGACTGACCTCTGCTTTGCTTTATTTGTTCTTTTAATGATGAAGTTGATGAGTAATGCAATTCATTGCACCGGGCGCTGTGAATCCGCATTTCTGAATCTTCTCATGATAACGGGACACTGTCAGCATCAGATTTGCTGAACTGAAAAGGACAGGGAGATAAATGTCACCCCAGGTACTCTTTAATGGAAACCAGTGAGTGCTGGGGTGCTGCTGGGGAGCGTAAAGACCTGTTTGCGGTGCCCTGGTTTAGTCCACTCTGGCACACACTTGTTCCCGATCGTGCCCACTGGAATACCAAAGGACCTGATTAGGTTCTCATTTCTGATTTTAAAATTCCTGCTGTTTGTTTGGTACTGGGTGAAAGATGCAAGGCAGCCCAAACGGCACCTGACAAGGGAAGAACAGGCACAGGGAAGTGTAGGCAGGAGAAGTCTCTCCTCCAGGCTCTCCTCCCTTGCAGACCAGTAGAGGAGTGGCTAAGGGATGTTTAATCCCGCTGTCTACTCCAGTAAGCTCAGCTGTTTGGAAAGAACTGAGCTGTGCTGAGCCGGGGGTGACATTGTTTCTGCTGTGGAGTGCGAAAGGAATGAAGAAGGCTTTGTATCTAATAATACCTTGGACTGATTTAGTTCATCTCCAGAAGTGGCTGAATGCTTCTTGCTACTGTTCACTGTTCGTGCTGTGTGGGGAGCTGTGTAGTCACCCTGCACGTTCCCTCTTGTGACCGGGTAACAAACATTTATGAGAAGAGAATAACGAATGGTGAAGCATTTCATTTCAGGCATGAATTCTTAGATGAATGATCATTCATGCTAAAATTAGCAGTGCTCAAAAAGACAAAACGAATGTGCAGGGATTGTCCAGATATTTTCCAGTAAGAAATATGAGGAATTGGAATAAACCAAACTTTGCACTTCTAGTTGTTAAAAATTTATATTGAACAATTATTTTCTTTTACCATACAACATTACTACCCTAAAAGGATTTATATACTAAGTGATCAATACATCTCTTTTTCTTATGAAAATGGTTTATGGTTTCTATAGCGATAGCAGTACTATTCCAGGTATTACTATGTGGGGCTCAGCCTACGTGTGCTTTTGTTTTGGAATTCATAAACAGCATTTATTGCATTTAGAATAGCAGAATTACATCGTTTTGGAAACACTAGAGCATTATATCAGGCAGAGGACAGTCTAGTATTTCCTGGAGACAATTCTTCCCTCCGGGCTGGCTCTGTTATGCACGCTCCCATTATTTTCAGTGGAGTGGCAGCTAAAGAAGACCATGCAGCATGTCCCAAGGCCACGTGAGGGTCATCATTTCACAGCACTAAAGCAGTTAGGTATTCATTTATAGACCACTTAAACTGTAAGTATTCCCAGATCAGACATATAACATTTTTAGCAGGATACTCTATTCCTCTCCATAGATTATGCTCTTTGCTTTTAAATATCTTAGACTGCATTTTCAGACAGCGTCAAATTGTCCTATAAAACTGCACTTACATACACCTCTTTGTACACTCGCAGAAACACACACACATTTCCCCTCATGTAAATAAGATGATTTTGCAAATAAGATCCTCATCAGCCTCTGGTAGGTCTGCTCTCTCTTTGTTGCAGAGGATTTCAAGGTGGATGTTGCTGCTGCCTCAGGTGCATCAGCTTGAAGTTAGGTACCAAGAGTTTATACTTCAAAGGATACAAAAATAACTTACACAGTGCAATGACTCTGAAGCCCTGCAGAAGGAACACTGAGGAGCACCTTTGAAGGCTGCTGTGGAGAGGAGATAGGAGAGAAAGCTGTGGATTTTGTTTATTGGGAATTTTTCTCCCGATGTTTGAGCCCTGTGGAAACCGTACCAGGTTCATCCAGAGGGTCTAAGACTGCTGGGGAAAGTGCCTTGGCACCCACTGCTATTTAAAGATAAAACCACTGCTGGATTTGAAAATGTAGACGTGTGCCGATCATCCTACAGGAGAACCGAGGAACTGAAGACGAAGCATCTGCAACCCAATTCCTCTTGGCAATTGGCCTGACAGATTTTTGTAGTTCGAGAAGACCATGTATTCAGAGGTGATATTTTAAGAGTCAGTCTTTCCAAAGAACAGTACTAACATTAACCTCTTGCCTGCAGACAACTCACCCCATCTTACAGCTGAATTTAGCCCTTGTGCCCAGCGATCTGTTCACTCAGATAGACTTGTCTCTATATTAACACCAGGAACCTGCCTGTATCAAAATACAGCTGCTTCTGTATGACAGCCCAATTAATCAGTCATCCACAAAAGGCACCTTATTAAGGAAGATCTGGTCAAAGTGTATGTGAGACAGGCACCTCTCATTGCTTCTGCTGAACTCTTCTATTTGCCGTGATCCGACACTGCTAGTTTATCCATACTTTCATGCCTATCTCATAAATCTCACATTTCACAGGACAAAATCCAGTCCAAGTTCTTTGACCTCAGGTTCCAGGCATCGGGTTTGGAGATTTTGCTGCAAACTCTTGTGCAATGTCAACAAAACTCTTCCCTTGCGCCTTCGTGCCTGCAGCTACGGAGCTCTCAACTCCCATGGGCAGAGGGTGGTTGAGCTGCCAAGCCCCGCAGAGTTTGAAGGGATACCGTGCTGCCCTGGAAGTTCAGCTCTGCCGTAAGCTCCTAGGCAGGGGACACATCACTGCCCAGTGGAAGTGAGGCACTGAAATCTGTGGCCAAATGAGGGAAAGTGATGGCAAAAGTAAAAACATTAATGCAAAAACTATGATTACTTTGGCTAAAAATTTCTGTCTGGCACTGATTGTTCCTTTTCTTTGGATTAGACAGTGTTTAAGGGATGGGATTGCAGCCTAGATAAAGCTGAAACATCCCAACTTGAATTTCAAGCCTATAGAAAGGATATTAAATCTTTAAGTGCTTGCTCCACCATGATGCCTCGCTTTGGGAAAAACGTTAAGTTTATATTCTTGTGGCCAGCCCTCATCTGGTCTTCTCGCATGGTCCCTTTGTGTCGTCATTTAGCTTAATGTCTTCATTTGTCCATCTCGTATTGGTTTAACTGGATTACAGTGCAGAGCGGAGGCAGGCGGAAGATAAACTGTAAAAGCCCGAACACGACGCCTCTTCTTCGATTGGCCGCTTTCCTCAGATAACCCTGCTGAATCATTTGCTCAGGATTTTTTTCAAATTAGCATAGACTGCTCAAAATAAATTAGACCTCATAAGCCCTTTTGCCCTTCATAGCATTGCAAAGCTTTCACATGTTGCTCATTTTGCTGCTTCTGCTTTCAGTTTCGGTGTCATTTGTAATTACAAGGCACGCACTAAGCGGTTCCCAGTGGTCAGAGGTTAATGGGTGTTAAGATCTTTTCTTTGCTCTACTGTGCTGCTGTATGTTGAGAACCTCAGAAGAAGAAGCAGAGCATGCAAAATCTCCGGTTTCATCTCAGGTAGCTTAAACTGAGAGGAATCCATCAGATTACGGTAAGGTGAACACCCACAACGATATTTCTGTGGTAGGGACAGCTGCAATCTTGCACGGGAGTTTTACCTGCAAATTGTCTCTCTGCCTGGAAAAACTGTTTGGGACACAAATGTCCTACAGTTTGAGATTTATTTATTCATTTATTTTTGAAGTGTTTCTGCACAGGCAGAATTGGTGCTTGCTACTTGCAAACACGAGAGAGGATGAAGAAGCCGACGTCCCAGGAACACACACAAGTGAGCTGACAGCTGTTGTTCTCTCGAAGGTTTTCTTGGTTTTCACAATGCATCTTTTTGTAAGTCTGCTAATAACTACCAAGAAATAGTGAGAATAACACTGGATATGACAGCCAGAAGAGGAAAACACATGTCATTTAGTGGCCTCTTCGTTAAATCTGAGGTCTACTCAATGCATTTTGTTTGAATCGCGTGGTTGAAAAGATGAGAAAGTCTGTTTCCAACCTTCAAAAATACACTTCCTATAGTTTTATATCAAACCTATGAATGTTTCTTTATCAGCGCACAAAGTCTCTAACTGATTAATTACTTCATAGAAACAGAAAACATGTTTTCATACAGTACGGCTTCATCTTTGACTTTCCTGGGGTTTGTAGTTGTCCTTAAAACATTTAATGCCTCTCAGTTGATGTAGGCTTGCTGATATTTTCTCCTTTCTCCTTCATATAACGAGAAATAAAGACTGCTACATAATTTATGTTCCCTTTTCCTGCCTGTTTCCTAGAACACCGGCCCTTGATGGGTTGAAGGGCATCATGCCTGACCTAGTATGGCTTCAAACCTTTCTTAAAGTGACCCATTCTGTGGAGTGTTCTTAATGAACTCAACTTCACAACCAGCTTTGTTTTCCCCTTCCCCATTTGTTACATTATTTAGGTCTGACCAAGACTGTTTACATTTACATTTTCATGGGGGTTTGTGCACGAAATACAGCACACCTTGTGAGTCAGGTGTTCCCTTCTTCTACCTTTATGCTTGACGCCATATAAGCAAACACACACTTGCACATGCACATGCCAGCCCAGTGTTGGGCCAAAGGAATGTCCTCCTTAATTATTCCTGTAAGTGAAGTAAAAATCTCAAAGCTGGCCACAGTATTTTTTTCTTTTCAATTATTAAGCGATGTAATTTTGAAGAAAAGGGATCACACGTTTCAAACAATCCCTTCCTGAACTGACAATAATATTATTGATCACATACAGGTTCTTTAAGAAAACAGACTTTCAAAGACGAATGTGACTTGCATTTGTGTATTTTTTGCTGGCTCTGTTTTTTCCTGCCAATAGTAGATGTCCAGCATTCATTGTCTGTTTCACTTTCATCCGCGTTTTCTGGGTATTACCAAAACACATCTGAGAGTCTCGCCAAATTCTCTGAAAGCCTCATTCCTTGGATGTCCCCACCAAACCCTCCCTGCTCTCAAACTCAGATGTTTCTAGTGGCCGTTCAGCTTGAAATACAACTAAATAAACTCTGGGGACTCATCCTGGAGAGGAGGAGGCTCAGGGGAGACCTCATTGCCCTCTACAACTGCCTGAAGGGAGGCTGTAGTCAGGCAGGAGTGGGGCTCTTCTCTCAGGTGACCGGTGACAGAACGAGAGGACACGGTCTCAAGCTTCACCAGGGGAGGTTTAGGTTTGACATTAGGAAGAAGTTCTTCCCTGAGAGGGTGATTGGCCATTGGAATGCGCTGCCCGGGGAGGTGGTGGAGTCACCGTCCCTGNCTATGAAAAGCAAGGTGTTTTAATCCATGTTAAGCAGCAGCTGATTAAAATGATTTTTAAATAATTAAAGTCAGCAGTAAATTAGCCATATCTTTTGACTAAGCTGTTATGTCACAACAGAATGTTGGATTACACACTACTAATTCTGATATCACAAAAGAGTATAGAAATATCAAAACCAATATACAAAGTCTTATGTTTGCCCAGAATGTGAGGAGCCACAACAGCATACAAATAGTTTAAAACTAAATTCCTTTTTTTTCCTTTTAATATTTTTTTTTTAAATTAAGAAAAAATTCTGTCCCTGGGAACTGTTTTCAGTATTGCTGTGATTTTGTGAATAAAACAATAAAAAATGCTTCTGTCAGGATGGCTTTTTCCCAATGGGCAGCTGTGCTGGCAGAACCAGTCAGCCTAGGTTTCCCCTGAGGGTGCCAAGGAGGGCTGGAGCAATACTAAGCTCAGCCAAACACCCCCAGTGACGCGAGCTGCCCCGTTACCCACCGCGTTGCAGCAGAGCCTCCCCCTGCCCTGCAGAGCACCGAAGTGCTCCCTGAGGCAGGACTGTGTTTGCTGAAGATGGTAGCAGGCGATGGGTGGTAAGCCCAGAAAACACCTGGATATCATAAATTTGGAGAGAGGACTGGAGAGCGAAGAGGGGCTTAGGGGGTTCAGATACAATAGAAGACAGGTATAAAACAGTGATATTAAAAGCTAAGGTGGACCAATCATGGCACTCAGCCAGAGACAGGCAACGCCAAGTCATCTATCAGTGTGGGCATTAATGTCAGGCCTGGTCTAGTGGCAGGTGTCCCTCCCCATGATGGGGGTAGGGTTGGATCTAGTTAATCTTGAAGGTCCCTTCCAACTCAAACCACTCTAGGATCCTATGAACTTATTTAAGAGGGGCCCATTTCTACCTGAATGAACACCTTGTACTGAGATCACACCAACGCCCAGCGCTGCGCTGGTACAGAGTAGAACGGTACTGGCTGAGCAGATGCACGCTGTGACAGCACAGCTCATGCACTGTGCACTCTGCTTAAAATGCATCCTTCCGATGTACACCCTCAGAAAACATGCAAGGAGCAGAGAAACCAAACCCCAGCAGGGCAGGTTTCTATAAGGCATGTTTAGTTTTATTGCTCTCTCTGTCATGGCCATACTTGTATCAGTAACTACTGAAAGTCCTTTTACCAGATACTCGACTGTTGTTGTGGAAAACAGAGAGTGTTCCACGGGGTGGAAGAGCTCTGGCTGTAGCCCTGCTGACGCACTCAAAGCCCTCCTTCCAAAACAGGCCCTCGAGACAGGACGTACAAGCTGGAGATGGCCACACTCTATTTTTAAAGTAGGGATGCTATTGGTCTGAGTTCTGGGAATGTGAAATGGGCTGAGAGCCATCTCCTCCTGTCTTCAGCCTTACAGGAACTGCAACTCAGCAAAACCCAAACCCCCGGAACATGACCAACAGTACACTGGTGACTGATACCTACATATGCACATTCCATCTCAGCAGAAATGGCTTTTAAAGTGGTTTTGCTAGCTTTGTAAACAGGGACACTGAGCACACTGGGATATTAAACTCTGCTGATGTGCACAGCATCAGCACGGGATTTATTCTGCGTTTCTGTCTCCAGCACACCCGCACTACACATTTATAACGCTCCTTCCCACCGAGATCTATCTCTGCCAGAAGTGCTTCACAAGTTCTACCAGCTTTCATTTTCAACAATAATCCAGATCACCGAAAAAAATTATACATTTCAGCCTTGTTGTTCCTTATCTTTTATTTCTTGAAATCACAGGACCACAGAGCTGATGTCCTGGGCTTGTTACGTTTCTAACTTGGTGCACACTGGGAAAGTGAAGGCTGTAGAGCTTATTCCTATCCCAGAGCTGTTTCTAGTTTAGAAGAACTGAGGAACAACAGACTGGCAATGCCATTTCTCTTGTACAGGCATGTGTCCAGTAGGCTCAGCCAAACACCCCCAGTGATGCGAGCTGCCCCGTTACCCACTGCCTTGCAGCAGAGCCTCCCCCTGCCCTGCAGAGCACCGAAGTGCTCCCTGAGGCAGGACTGTATTTGCTGAAGATGGTAGCAGGCGATGGGTGGTAAGCCCAGAAAACACCTGGATATCATAAATTTGGAGAGAGGACTGGAGAGCGAAGAGGGGCTTGGGGGGTTCAGATACAATAGAAGACAGGCATAAAACAGTGATATTAAAAGCTAAGGTGGACCAATCATGGCACTCAGCCAGAGACAGGCAACGCCAAGTCATCTATCAGTGTGGGCATTAATGTCAGGCCTGGTCTAGTGGCAGGTGTCCCTCCCCATGATGGGGGTAGGGTTGGATTTAGATAATCTTGAAGGTCCCTTCCAACCCAAACCACTCTACGATTCTATGAACTTATTTCAGAGGGGCCCATTCCCAACTGAATGAGCCACAGTACAGAAGTAGCTGCAGAGAAAATGCATTTATGTTCCTCACCCCAAAGTCAGAAGAGCTCTGCAGTGTTATCCAGTATAAGCAGAAAGTCCGTTCTCGGGACTCTGCGAGATGCTCTTTGGTCGGCTCTCTCGGAAGTGCTGACTCAGTGACAAGGATTGGGGCAGCAGCACCAACAGCTATCCTGGCTCTTGTCTCCAAATATCACCGGGAGAAGAAGGCAGCACAGACAGCTGCTATAGCTGGACCCTGAGAAGCAAACCCATTTTGAAAGCACTGATAGCCATCAGCAATGAAGGAATGAACAAATATTTAACAGGCAGAACAGTCTGCTCCAGGCAGCCAACACTTCCAGCCCGCGGGTTGTATTTTTCTTCTATATTGCAGTCAGTGGGGAAGGGAAAAACACAACACTTATATTCCTCTGTAAATGATGTAGTTAATTCCTAAAGAGTAATGAGGCGCCTGTGGCTATTTATGGCTTCAGGGGACCAATTAACCCCAATGATTAGCAGGTCTGCTTTGACATCTAGGCTGCTCTTCTTTGCTGCAGTCAATCAGCATAACATATAAAATCTATAAAGTCGCCTTATAAATGCCCCCTTTTTTTACACTCAAAAGGGGAAGGATGCTTTTTGACACGTCAAGAGAGGTTTCAGAGACTTCCCTCTGCGCCGCCGGAAGTGCCATGTCTCTCCATTTGCCTCCCAGCTGCATTAACTGGCCATTTCTTCTCAATTAGAGAGAAGAAATCAGTCAGCGTAGTCTGTTCCCTGTGCAACAGACTGAGAAATATCACATTATTTATTCTGGATTAACTGAATGAGGTTGCAAAGATTCATTTCTTCTTGGTCTGCTTTGACAAGGTTATTTGTTACGTGGCATTTAATTCTATAAGCTAGAATTAAGCTGGGAAAACGCAGACTATCAGAAACCATCTGCAAGCAGGTGCTGTGCCCGTGAAGGAACCAGCGTGCTGGAGCCCCACAGGTCCTGTGCTGGTGCTACGTACAACACCAGTGAGCTGCTGGACCAGTAAGCCTGGGACAGTGGGATGTGAGCTGTGCACGCTTATTTTGTGACTGGATGAGCATTTTTCTCATATGATCTGTTTATGGCTATTTTTCTTATTATTGCCACCTTCAGCACCAGTTAGCAGAGATGTCAGCGGTGCAGAGACCTACCTGAGAGGTGTGTATCGAATTAAATGCCAGTCTAAACCTCCCTTAGTTCAAAGCAATCCATCAGTGGGGTGAAGCGTAGACAAAGGTTCCCGAGAGCTGGATAATGTTTCCAGCCTTGCCCTCAGGCAAGGTCATGTTCACACCTGCCAGCTTATCTCCACCTTCTGCATCGACTGTTAACAAGTTGGGGACAGGACCATCCCTGGGAAGAGTCTGTGCTACCCCTGGCACACCCTTCTCCTCCCAAGCTCAGTTGTGAACATCTGTGTGCTTCCACCATGCGTAATTGTTAAAATCTTTATATATTGTAGGTGCAACGCGGAAGAAAGCTTTGTCATTTCTTTGCTCTGGTTTTACTTGATCTATTTTTTCACCATCTCTTAAAGTTTCCCCTATTTAGGCAATATTGCTAGGTATACTACCAGAGGCTGGTTACAGTCACTGGGATCAGACACAGCTCAAGCACGCACTGAAATCTGCATACTGCTTTCCCAATTCCTTCATTTATTTTCAGCCTAAAATATCTTCTTACTGAAAAGAAAAAGCTGTGCATGACCCTAGCAGGTCACCTGCTTTTCTCTTTTCCATCAGGATCTTGGTGCTGCCTGGGAAGAAAATAAGGTCACTCTTCACAGTATCACAGTATCACACAGTATCACAGTATTGTAAGGTTGGAAGAGACCTTTGAGATCTTTGTTCTTGAGAAATCCATACTGGTAGTGGCTTCTCGGTGCTCATGGATATCTTTTCCTCTGTTTGCTCCAGAAATTAAATTTAGACTGGTAGATCTATAGCTTACTCAGCTTTCCTTTCATATTTTTAAGTGTGTAGAATACGTTTGCTGCTCACTAGGTTCAGCAATCTGTTCTGTCCACTACAACGTTTCGGTGATAAACGTTAATGCCTCTGAAACTCTTCTGGCAGAAGGTGCTGTGAGGAATTCCTGCCTCCCACCTCCACTGCACCTCACGCCTCCTTGTCTAAAACATCTGCTCTGTCTCTTCAATATTTTTTCTTGCCCTGAAAGCATTGCTTTCCCCCAATCTGTGTGACTTCTCTTCACTGCCTCCTAGCAGCTTACAGACTCTTTTGTTCTTAGCTTCCATTTCTCTTGCGAGCTGAACTCTGGGACTCGACGTTTCTTGTTGTTCCTTTTCTTCATCCTTTGCAATTTGACTGAGTTCCTCCTTTCTCTGCAACCTCCCTGGCAAATATCCCCAGAAAATCCCGTGAGGGGACCCAGGACAGTCCAGTGGGTGAAAACCAATGGACACCATTCTCTAGGCAGTAATTCAGTAGAGTAGGACAGGTGTTTTGCTGCCTCCCCCGGATAAACAAGCTTGGCGTACAACTCTCCCAATCTGCCGAAGCGCTGCAGAGGAACCCAAATCCACCCGTGAAGGTGCCTCTAAGTTTGCAAACCTACCTGCAATTATAATTAAACGTGTTTTTAGGAGGGAGGAGTGAGTTGCCTTTTAGATGAAAAACAGGATTTGGTGCAGGGAGGGCAGCGTCTCCAGGAGAGAAAGGAGCCATCTATTCCCTTCCTCCTGGTCCTCTGCCAGGGAAAGCACCTGAATATCTAATGAAGGCTGTCAGCTGGGAGGGCGAGTGCCAGGCCAGCGTAGCCCGTCGGTGAGGCCACTAAAAAACAGCTGGGTACGAAAAGATCATTCTGTAATGCTGCCAGGTTTAGTGGGACCTGTGGTACTACTTCCCAGTCAGTAATCTGTAAATTATTTTAGAGCTGCCTGGGATGCGTTTACTCTCTTTTCCAGCATCCTGAGCCATTACAGATGGGAAAATGAATAACCAGCTTGTTATCCTTTCTTTCTTCCTTTCCGTCTAAGGCCAGCAAAAATTTACAGGAGGACTTGTGAGATCTAGGAACTGCTCTGGGCCTTGACCCGTGCAAACTGGTGCAGTTTCGGCTGGCCACAAAGGCGCTGTCTCAGTTTACCGCAGCAGACAATTGGATCCTCCGCAAATTAGGACAATGGTGTCAGCTCTCCACCGCCCGGTGTCAGGGGACAATACAACCCAGCTGTACAGCACCGGGGGAGACACCCGGCGAGCATGACCCCAAGGCAGCACTGGTGCAGCACAGGTGGTAGGGAGACAGGAGCAGTAATCCTGGCAGAGTCACGCTGTTTCCAGCAGCAATACTGCGCTCTCTGTATTACAGCCCTGGCAGAGAGAGCTTTGGGCTGTCCTCTTTATTTAGAATCATAGAACCATAGAATGCCAGGTTGGAAGGGACCTCAAGGATCATCTGGTCCAACTTTTACAGGTGATACATAGTTTAAATGAGACAGCCTACCACCCTGTCAAGATGAGCCTTAAAAGTGCCTAGTGTAGAGGAATCTATCGCTTCCCTGGGAGATGATTCCAATTTTAACTCTCCTCCTAGTGAAACATTTTCTTCTGGAATCCAATCAGAATCTTGCCAGGAGCAAGTTATACCCATTCTCCCTTGTCTTTTCTGTGTGACTCCATACTCTTGGTAGACACCCTTTATGCACTGGTACATGGATGTAGCTCCTACTTTTAACCACATGCAAGCTATAGATGATACAAAATGATGCTATAGATGATATGATATGATTCTATGATTCTATTCTATGATTTAGGTGCAAACCTACGTCTGATACTCCCCGTGCACTGTGCTCTACCTGGGCTGAGAAGCCTCCCTGAGACTGATGCACAGGAGAGAGCAGTAACTAGCTTGGAGCACACAGACCCAAGGTCGAGTGATGATGAATAAGTCCTTCCAGACCTGAGCTGACTCCATGCTAAATCAGTTTACAGAGCACAGCGGGATTATTGTGCAGAGATACCACAGCTGGCCCTGCAGCGAGCTGCATTCAGTTAGCGGAATGTATTAATCCGGGCTAACATGCTTCTGGATAAATCAAAGCCCAAATTGATCAGGCAGATACCCACACTGGTGGATCTACATCCAGTGTAGCCAGCTCGTCCAGAGTGAATTGTACACTGATTTCTGAGAAATCTGAATTAACCAGACCTTAAATGAAAACCCGACAAAATCTGAAAAGAATTGAGTCCCTCAGGGTTTTGGTCTTGTGAGGAGCATAAATATTAGTTTGTTGCTTTTCGCTGCATTTTCCTTGCGAGATAATCTTCTACTGCTTAAGTTAGAACTCAGTTTTAAAAAGGGGATGAACAATGTATGTTCTGCATTGATGGAACACATTCCATTGGGAATCTCAAAATATTTTGCAAATACTAAGGGATAAAGCCTCCCAATACACCTCAGAAGGAGGCAGAATTTTAACCTTATAGGCATCTTATGGATGGCAAATCAGAGAGACCAGTCTTGTTCCAGGACACACAGGAAAATCTGTGCAAAGCTGAAAGCAGCACGTAGCAGCCTCTCAAGTTCCTAGAATTTTCTGCCTTGCTTCATGTTGACACACTGCTTCTCTGACATATTTAGATTGCCACATAATACTTTGTTTTTCCAGATGATAAAGAGCTAATTCTCATTTAAACAAATGACTTTTTAGTCTTTATAAATTAGGAAGCAGGCAGCATTTCCTCCAGCTGCCACTCAGCAATTATGCCATTTGGAAATGGTACACAGTGATTTGTGATAGTGTAATCCCTTTGGAGTATGGAAGTAGCTCCAGAGTCAGGATTGATTAGAAATGCCCAGTTGACTGCCAGGGACACATTTCAAAGAGGCTTATGCTGGACTGCTGATATAGTTGTATGCATGAATCGAACAGTCAAACATACAAATTACCCCATCTGCATTTGCAAAGCTAAACGGTGCAGCTCTAAACGCATTTGCTGGCCTAAAAAGTGCCACCTGCCAAGTACATAGCCAGAAAAACAGTTCCTCATGTGTCCTCAGAACAGTGAGCAATATTAATCCATGGAGCTCATGTGTATTTGCAGACTGTCAGCTCTGAGCTCGGGGCGTTGTTGTACCAGGAGCACATTTTAAACATTATGAAACTTCCAACCATGAATTCTTTTGCACATCCACAACGCGAACCCATTCCAAGGACAAAGCTAGTGCTTTAAAACCTGGGCCAAAGCCACTCAGAGTCTCCCCCCTGACTTGAAATCAGGCTTTAAGCTCTGTGGTGGTTTTCTACCCTCATTTAACACGAGACAAAGCCCAGCCCGACAGAGGATTTGGCAACAGGAGCATTTCCTTGTGTTACCTCTGAAAATCTTACACATTATACAGCAATTTTCTTTTTAGAGGAAGAAACCTGAAAGGTATTTTTAAGCAACAAAATGATTAAGGACGTGAACAGCTTAAAAATGAAGCATCTTCCTGTGCAGATGATTGGCCTGAGGATGCAGAAGCTGATGTCTGCCATCTCTCTTATGAGCTCAACTCTGCTTTCCCAGGTGCTCTCCGGCACAAATCCTGCCAGGAGCCTCCTGTTTGCAGCTGGTGTAAAACCCACTGGCCAGCTACTGAAGAACCCAGCTTGCAGGAAAGTAAACCTATTCTAAGCTGCTGCTCTGCCCTGGCAAGTAGACACCCTAGATCTGCCTCTGCAGAGTCAGGAACCTCATTGGATGCATTTGGAAAGCTGGCGTGAGAGGACAGTAAACTACACCGATCCCAGACCAAACAGAGCATGAGGGAGAGGCAGAGACAGGAATATGAATACAACAGAATGCAGCTCACAATACATGTTGGTTTTATTTGTACAGGAAGGACATTGAGGGGCTGGAGCGCATCCAGAGAAGGCAACGGGGCTGGGGAGGGGATTGGAGAACAAGTCCTAGAGGAGAGACAGAGGGAACTGGGGGTGTTTAGCCCAGAGAAGAGGATGCTGAGGGGAGACCTCATCCCTGTCTGCACCTGCCTGACAGGAGGCTGTGACGGGGTGGGGGCTGGGCTCTGCTCACAAGTGACAGCGATGGGNCATGATTCTAGGATTACTTTCCCTCTGTGTCCATCCCAGGGATGAGTGCAACTTCACAGCACGGGCGGCAGGAAAGCTGGGTTCTGTGTGAAGGGGGGTCCTGTGCGGTCCATCAGCGACCGCTGAGCCAAGCAGCGTGAGCAGCCTGTGCCAGCACCTAAACGCTTCTGCTGCCTGGTGTAAGCCTTTCTGCACAGCAAACCAATTGATTTTGAATAACTTAACACCCGCATCACGGATACCCACAGGCCTTTTGGTTGTGGCACGGCTGTTGCTGCCTGTGCTTCTGTGTGACCAGGAAGGACCATGCATCCCAGGTGTCACCAGCTACCTTGTGTGCAAAAGGGGTGGCTTTTTACAAGCAGAGCAGCTCTGCCAATCTTACAGTAACTTCAGTGGGAAAAAAGGGGAAGGATTTCCATGTCAGCTCCTACAGACCATCCAGTGCTGTACAGTAAGAAGCGCGATGCAGTACTAATAACAATAACTGGATTACAGTGAATTTCTAGCTTACTATTAGCTTCTCACAAGGTTGGAAAAGACCTCTGAGATCATTGAGTCCAACCTATGACCCAACACCTACACCTACTCCTACTTGTCAGTTACACCCTGGCACTAAGAGCCTCATCCAATCTCTCCTTAAACACCTCCAGGGATGGTGACTCCACCACCTCCCCAGGCAGCGCATTCCAATGGCCAATCACCCTCTCAGTGAAGAACTTCTTCCTAATGTCAAACCTAAACCTCCCCTGGCGAAGCTTGAGACCGTGTCCTCTTGTTCTGTGCCTGGCTCCAATTTCCATTTCAAGTTTGTATTTATTTTTCACCATGCTAAATCTACCATAGTAACATGGCATCAGATATATCCATTGGAAAAATAATTTCTGACTCTGAGCAGAAGGAGGGCAGGACTTACGGAGGGGTGGCTTGAATGTCCTTAACCTCAGTCCACAGGTGTGTCAGTGCTCTGTCAGCTTCAATTTCAACATCATTATAATCCTGATGAGCATCATTCATGGAAATTGCCCCACCTATCACACTGCCTAGTCACACTCGTTTATAGTGATTTATCTGGAGAGCTGACGTCTGAGTTGGCAGAAATTTCAAAGAGCTTCTTTGGTTCAGTCCTCCCTCTTAAAAAACAGTGTTATTTTTGTTTAATCATTCTTGGAGGTAGGAGACAGGGGCAGGTTTTGCCGCGTTAAGGGCGTGCTGCATGTCTGACAGAGCAGTGCAAGGGCCCTGGGCTGAGTTATTTCAGGGCAAGCTGGGCTGATTAAAAAAAAAAAAAATTCCCATCATGGTTGTGAGAGATGTATTTTTAATCCATTAGGATGCTAGTTATGATTCCTGTAAGAAACAACTAATCTCTTCTGACAGGGCTTCAAACAACACGCCACGCAGCCCAGACCTTAGTCCTGGGAAAGGTATTTCTTCTCATGCAAATAAACTTTGTTTCTCTTTTGATGAAATTCTTTGTATTTTCATCTCAAATCCCTTCTCAGAGGTGCAATTATTCAGAGCCTTGTTTACTAACTTCCTTAGCTGGAAAGAGCAACAGCATTGCCAAAGCTATTTTCCCTCTTGCCTCCTCATCAGGAGGATTTTAACATGCTAACAGTATCCACCATGCTTTTCCCTTGCTGAGGCACAGAAAGTTTTCCAGGGGTGTTTCATGGAAACCTGGTGGCCCTGCTCCAACTCCAGGTGTGTTTTTTTGAAAATGTGTATTATGTGAAACATGAAAGTCACTCATCTTTGAGGAACCCAGTCCGGCCCAGCTTCCTCTCAGGCTGCTGTTCAGTGATGAACAAAGGTGAAGCTCAGACTCCTCTGCCCCCCAGTGAACATTTCAGGGCCACGTATTGCTTCCAGTCCTACTCAGCCTTGAAACTTGGACCTGAAAATATCTTTTGCATAAAACCATAACAGATAAACACCTTCCTGACCCTGCAAAGCAGAAGCGCTACACTGGGGAGGCCTTGAAATCTCCCAAAGCTAAAAAGAGAGAGTGTATTTACTCAGATCTCATGCATGAAAAATTATCAGCCCTTTTGCCTGCTCCACCTACAGAAACATCTCAGCTGGGTCCAGCCACTGCATGGAGAGATATCCCGGCTGCAGGACTGACCTTCCACACCACTCGTTCCAAACAAGAGGCTAATGTTGCTTTTTCCTACTGCTTAAACCCCTCCAGGGATGGTGACTCCACCCCCTCCCCAGGCAGAGCATTCCAATGGCCAATCACCCTCTCAGGGAAGAACTTCTTCCTAATGTCAAGCCTAAACCTCCCCTGGCGAAGCTTGAGACCGTGTCCTCTTGTTCTGTCACCGGTCACCTGAGAGAAGAGCCCTGCTCCTGCCTCACTACAGCCTCCCTTCAGGCAGTTGTAGAGGGCAATAAGGTCTCCTTCCACCTAAAGCCTTCCAAGAACCTTGGTGCCTGTGTTGTACAAGGCCACAGGCAAGGTGGGAGGCAGGATAAGGGCCCACCTACAGCTAAACACACCTCTCAAATCTGCAGAGCTGAGCACCTCAGCTGCATTTCAGCTGCCTCCACAGCAGGGCTCTGTGTTGCACGGTGTCTGGGCAGCCCGTGGGAATGAGGACAGGGTAGCACTGCTGCTTGGGCCATGGTGCCCTGTCCTCCTCTCACAGTGCCCCAGCGTCAGCAAGGTACTACAGGAACAATGGGGGGGTGTCAGCGCAAGGAAAAAGAGATGCAGAGGAACAACAACACTAGGTTTGCCATGCCATTTGTCACACACAGCTGGATAGGAGCACTGGAGGGGACTGCAGACCCCACACTGTCCTAAAGCTTCAGCCCTGCCTGCCCACCCTTGCTGTTCCTTGTGTGGCTCCAAAATCAGTTCCAAACGAAGATGCTGGGGGGCTCGAGGTTATTTGGCCCTTAGGATGCTACTTGAGACCTTAGAGCAGAAGATCACTGGTGTAGTCTCTAGGTGTGATGTTTGCTGACACCTGCCCTCGTGCCAGCACACAAGCCCTGTGCCAGACCAGACCGGAGCCATCACCCTCTCTCCTGCCTCTGGGCTGGGAGCAGTGAGGCCAAGCAGCCAGTAGAGCATGGCAGCACAGCCTGCCCTCGGCTCACAGGTGCAGCAGAAACTTTTCTTGTTTCAGTTTGCACACTTCACACCTCCAGAAGGCTTTTTTTGCAGCTCCAAAACCTCAGATTGCAACTTCTCTGAACCTATTGGCTTTAAAGGTTTGCCTGATCTCATGGCAAAACCACGTGAAAGTGCTGAGCCTTGTCAGGTCCCTCCAAAGAAAACAAAACAAACCCATAAACCAAACTTATAAGTCACAACTGAACAGACTTTCACCCTAAATTAATAAATTTTATAGTGAAATTTGAATCCGGGTGACTTTACATGGATTCATTCAAAAATATCTGTACAGAGTCAATTACTTGTAAAGAACTTGACTGTACTCTGTAAAGCATATCTTTACACTTTGGATTTCTCTACTGCTGAGTGAAGAGTATGTGAAATGAAAACATACTATTAAGATTAGCTTTTAAAATATCATTTTAGAAATTTAGCTAGTCACTACGGATTTTTGGACAAGCAAGGTAAAGAAGAACAACAACAGCAAAAGAGGCAGCTGGCAGCTGTCTGGGAAGGAGATGAAAATCTAGGAAGAGCATTAGCGAAAGTTGAGGGGAAGAGGGAAGAGCCAAACTTTACCCAGAGAACACAAGAGAAGATGGAAATCCAGGATGGTGCACCATAGAAGGCACTGACAAGAGAAAAGCCAAGACTGCCCTGTATCTAGCACAAAAAGCTGGAAGATTTGCTTTCTGTGCTTCCAATGAAATCTGTGACTAATTCATTCAGTTGAAGCAAACCAGCAGGATAAAGACTGTAAGTGAAACGTTATCCTGGGGAACCTGAGCAGTTCCATTATTCATGGCTTCACATCCTGCTTTCCTTGGAAAACACGGCCAATGGTTCAATTTTTATTGAAACTCCTCCAGAGCTGGAAGGCAGCACAGAGAGAGAAATTTCCCTATGGAACAAGAAGCACTTCAGGTGACACCAGCTTCCTTCATTTTGAGTAGGAGGCATCATTAGGTGGTGCAGGATGTTTCTCACTCAAGAAATAAATACCTGTTGCTGCTGCAGCGGGCGGTACCGTGTGCAGCCGTGCATCAACACAGAATCCTATTCAGAGACATCAGTGAAGTGGGGTTTGGGCAAACAGCAGCCAGGGGGTTCCCGTGCCTGCTCATTGGCCTGGGGTGAGGAAGTGTCTCAGACATTGGGCTCTGCTTGCTGTTTTGCCTTGGTCCTGAAACTCTCGTTTGTGTGGGAAACGGCTACAGCAAGAGGGACCGGCTCCGAGAAACGGAGATGCAGGAAGGAGACAAGTGCACCGTTGTGTGGCTGATTGTGTGCTTGTGTGCACGTTGTCACACCAGCACCTCTGGCACAGGAAAGCTGCTGGCACACTCTTGGGCTGTGCCCAAGCTGGCCTGCAGAGAGACTGTTGTACATCAAGGAATGCAAGAGGAGAGGATGAGAAGACCAGAAGACAGTGCTGAGGCGGAGGCTTTGCTCTCAGAGTGGCAGAGCCAGAGTCTGGGGGCAGGGGCTGGGACCCATTCCTATGGGCAATTAGACTGATGTCACCTGATTGCATCGACACAAAATGCCACTCTGTGCAATGCCTCCCCTAGAGCCAACCTGGGAGCAGCTCCTGGGATTTCACTCCTGAGAGGGTAAGAAGCAGTTTCACCTCAGCAGGTGCTTCCCTGAGGCCTGAAAGCAATGCCAGGCTGTCAGCTGCTTTCCAGCCCTTCCCAGCCCGCTCCAGCCCGCAGCTCCATTTCCCTGGGTGGCATCTGCTCTGCTCAAGCCCTGCCAACCAGATGTTGGCTTTTAGGTGGTGTCCTGGAAAGCAGCCACGTCCTGGTTTGCGTGCAGTTGAGGGATCGCCGTGTCTTTCTGTGGGCGTGCACAAGGAACTGATTTCTCAGGAGACCTGTGCCCTGCCAGCTTGCTCTCTTGTCAGCAGTGTTGTGCCAAGGGCCCCTTCCTCTTGGCCTCCAGGGAAAGGCAGGAGGCACGAGAAACTCTTGGAAAACAAGCACAGAAACTCAAACTTCTTTTTTTAAGGCTTCGCTCTGGCCCTGCGTGTCCGGGGCCACAAGCAAGCCGTGGTTCTGGGCTGTACAAACAGTCCTACAGGTGAGGGAAAGGCAAACCCTGCCATCTGGCAGCAATGCAGAAGGATTTTGGCAATGATTTCCCATATAAACTTGCATTTAATCTCAGACTTAGCCAGCAAGTACGAGAATGCAAAAGTGAGCATCACTATCTCATCCTAGGAGGGTGCGCTCCTGATTTGAGACCTCACACAGATGGATGTTGAACTCCAGCCCCAGCCCCTCTGCCAGCACAGCTCGTGCCACCATGGACACCGCGTCTGCTGAGGAGCATGGAAAACGTTCTTGCCTATGTCCATGCCACAGGTGTAGAAATGCTCCTCTGCTCTGCTTCCAGCTGCTCTAGAGCAAAAATATCATGTGAACACACAGGATCTGGCTCAATATGTGGAAGGAAAAGCAAAACAGCTCCATCACCCTCATGCCCACATCAGAAGCCACCAGCAGCAGCTGGATTAGCTTTGAGTTGCTCTGTGAATGCTCTCAAGCGTGTTGGACTTGAGGCTTTGGACACCAACATCTGCGCAGCAGAGGGCACCCATGCGGCTTCCTTTTGGAGGCGGAGGCTCTCCATCTCTGGTGTGTATGGTGTCTCTTGGCCATTCAACAGTTAAACCAGGCTCTTCACCCGGCTATGAAAACCCATGCTCTGCTCCTCTTCTCCCTGCTTCTTCTCTTGACTCATAACTTGCAAGTTTAAGGTACTTCTTGACCTCCTAAGGCCAGATTTTTCCCCCTTTATATTTCCCCTCCTTGCAGAGGGAGTTGAGTGTCACCCGTGTTCTGCCTGGATTGCTGTGCCCAGGTCTCCTCTGGAGTTGCAGCCAGTGTGATTTAACCACTCTCCATCAGCTCTACTCAGAGGGACGTGTACGCCATCCTGACAGCACAAGCTGATTCTACAGCCCACGCAGGGGCACGGCATGGCAAAGGAGCTCCACCACCTCAGCCTTCGCGCAACAGTTATGCAGACAGAGAGGGTTCCCAGACCATAGTGGCCAGCTTTGATACTGCCCAGTTCTGGGACCTCAGTTTGAGAAAGATGTGGAGATGTTGGAGTGCATCCAGAGGAGAGCGACGAGGATGGTGAGGGGGCTGGAGCACAAGCCCTGTGAGGAGCGACTGAGGGAGCTGGGGTTGTTCAGCCTGGAGAGGAGGAGGCTCAGGGGAGACCTTATTGCCCTCTACAACTGCCTGAAGGGAGGCTGTAGTGAGGCAGGAGTGGGGCTCTTCTCTCAGGTGACCAGTGACAGAACGAGAGGACACGGTCTCAAGCTTTGCCAGGGGAGGTTTAGGCTTGACATTAGGAAGAAGTTCTTCACTGAGAGGGTG
>VWPV01021915.1:73638-110704 GCA_013389885.1 Geococcyx californianus
CCTTTCCCTTTCCCTTTCCCTTTCCCTTTCCCTTTCCCTTTCCCTTTCCCTTTCCCTTTAAACTGAAATTATCAGCCCCCCATTGCCTCTTACAGGAGACTCACATGAGACTCCTTTATGTTCCTTCTCAATTCCGGCTTCTGATGAATGTTCTTCTGCCACAAAACCTGACCTAATTGTCTCTGTCTGAATAGTCAGTGTTGATGCAAAAGGACTCATCAATGATTTGCTGGGTGTCAAAAGTCCTAAGCAGCTCATTGAGTAGGTTCAGTCTGTAACAAATGCTCTGCTCACCAATGATGAGTCTGGTAAGTAATAAAGCACCAAACATAAATCCTCCTCAGCCAGAACATCAATATTTAAGGATATCAATGCTTAATGCTGTCATTTTAATTTCATTGTATGTACTGATTTGTTTCAGCATGCAGGAACAAAATCAGACACTAATTTAGCTAATGAGTTCAGTTAAGCTTTTCTTTCAAAAAGGCAATGGAAATAAGTTAAAGAAGGTCTGATGCTTTAAAACAGCTCATTTTCAAAGGAAGAGGAAGTTGTACTCAGAAGAGGTGTTTTGATCAAATCACAGTCAGCTGTCAGGGGCATTTAGGGACACATGGAAGAGTTTAATTTTTTTTTTTTTTTTTTTTACATAAGCTGCAAAGATTTGACATGAATGGATGAGTTGATTAAAATCCCCGCACTCTCTTTGCAGACACTGGCGCTGAGTTGCCAGTACAGTGATAGTAGTTAATCCCCAGTTACATCTATTTTAAAAGTCAATTTTAAACATATGCTCAGCACTGATATTTTTCTCCGTAGGTGGTTTTCTTTTAGTGCCGTCTGTAGTTTACAGCATTTCAGCCAACTTCCCTCTGGGATATCAGTTTTCGAGCTTCTTGTCTTGCTTAGGAAATTCAAACTCAGATGAACAGGCTGACATTCAGAAATCACGTCTGGATCATTCTTAGTATAACACAAGCCCACATGACAGCAGGAGCCAGACAAGGAAAGACCAGGTGTGGTTACATCCTACCTTATTACAAATACCAGGAAAAATAACTTCTGTTCCACATAGCTGCAAAGTGTTTCCTTTAACTACATACCAGAAGCTCCATTTTTGCAGATCTCATTCCTTTTGGAGCAGTAAATCTGCTTCTGGGGATGGTGGCATCTAGCTGGGGAAGGATGGGAACTAGCAGCTATTTGGTCTCTGACTGCCCCCTCCTCACCTTCCCTTATCTCTTTGCATCCAGTGCCCAGAAGCTCGGGTATCCGTGTAGGAGGGTAGGAAAAGGCGTGTCCTCATCATACCTCAAGGGCAAAACCTTTTAAGATGGATTAGGAGACCAACACAGTAGTCTGGGAGCCTCTGGAGCTGACTGGGGGCTGAGATCTCCCCCTGGCTTCAAGTGCTGCATTTGCCAAGGTCAGAGAAAGTGGTGATTACCAAATTACAGCTGGAGAAGCCTAGCGGAATGGAAGTAGTTCCTATGTGCCCATGAAAGGGGGACAAAGAGGTGAAATGCTGAAATCCGTGGGAAGAGCACTCTTTGAGAACCACAGCCCTCATGGTGTCTGCTGGTGAATGAGAGCTTCAAGCAGCCCTGAGCAGCTAAATATTTTGAGCCTCTTTTTTTCTGGCAATTGACCCAGACAGAGATAAGCAAAACATTAAGCAAGTTCTTCGGCGTAAGTTCTGGATATCTAGACAGCGATATTAGGACCATGCTTTTATCTGAGCGTTGTCTGAGCAGCTTCTTGCCAGGGCAGCTGAGCACCCAGCCCAACCGAGCCATGAACAACCTTAACCGAAACAAATCTACCATCTAATTTCTAGGGATGTTATGGTTTCTACCACACCTCTTCATTTTCACACTTCGACTGTTTATTTTTTATCCGGCACAATAGTTTTAGGCTACTGCCATCTTTTTGATTAGGTTTTCATATGCATTATGTTTTGACTAAGCAGGAAAAGTGTGATTTAAGCTCCCATACATACAACTGAATTAAATTAAAAGAGACAATAAATAAGATTTCAATTGCATATGATGAATCATGAGTGAATGATAGAGATTCTCAACTCTGCTCTTCAAGAAAGCCATCGGGGGATCTGTTTCAATGTATTTTCAAGATTTCCCAAAGCAGGGAACAGCTTTCCTGTTAAAAAACCATTCTTACTAAATAGAAGTCCTGTGCATGAATTCTATTCTTCACTGTCGTTATTCTTCCTTGAAGACACGGGAATTATAATATGACATTATAATACTATGTATGGTCCTCACCAAGATAGGGAGACAAAGCTGGATAACTTCAAGGTCTTACTGAGATATCTTTGAGGAGTGCTTCATACCTGAAATGCTGTTGTTAGGGTCCACAAGTAGTGGTGTCTCCAGTCTCTGGCACCTGGGACTACTTCAAAAGAAAACTATTGGAAATATTCAATTTATTCCTCCCTTTTTTTAATTAAAAAAAAATAATAATTTTTAAATAAAGTCAGATGCAGACAAGATACAATTGAAGAAGAAATGCTGTTGAGTCTATTTTTGTCATAAAGCTACAGAGATATTTTACTGGGTATGGTGCCTCAGTTGGGGTCAGTGCTCTTGCCTTGTAAAGGACCTGCCATGCTTGTGATTTTGAGCAGACCTTTCCCCGCATGCTATGATTTACAATGAAGAGCTGCAGAATATCTTTTATCAGTGAAACACCAGGAAATTACATCAAGTTGCACCACAGGAGGTTTAAATTGGATATTAGGAAAAATGTCTTCACCAAAAGAGTGGTCAAGCATTGGAGCACACTGCCCTGGGAAGAGGTGTTCAAAAGACGTGTAGATGTGGTGCTTGGGGATATGGTTTAGCGCCGACTTGGAAGCGTTAGGTTTACGGTCGGAGTGGTGACCTTAAAGGTCTTTTCCAGCCTAAGCAATTCTATGGTTAACGGAATTCAAGCTATCACTATCAATAGCAGGCACTTATTCAGGTACCACGCTCAACTTTTACTCCCCCACATGCAGCTCCGCGACACGAGTGGGGAGGCACCAGACCTAGTGCTTTCCTTAGGAGCAGAGTATCGTCACCCTGACATGCCACAGCTCCTGGGTGGGTGTTTGAGCAACCATTCCAGGGCTGCCTGTTTGCATCAGGTGTATTTATGGTATTTGCCTGCCTATATCCACTGCCACCTTCCTGGGGGTGGCCCGACCTATGGCGTGTGGAGTAGACTTGAATGTTGTCAAGCACACCTGGGTGTCCTGATTTTCTCATCTCTTGTAGATTCAGCAGGACCACCAATCTCCAGGGATTTCACATCCTCCTCAGCCCACAGGTTTCTTCTCTTGCGTGTTGCCCCATCGACAGCCACAAGTACCTACAGATCCCGCTCACACAAGCCCGCAGCAAGGAGGCGTTCGTCAAGCTTTGTGCCTCAGCACTTCCCCAGTCCATACAGCTGTTCAAAACTCTGAGGACCTCTAAAATGAAGTGACATGCACTTTTATTTGAAGAAACACTTCTCATTATAACTCCTTTTCTAGAAGTGGAACATATCCTGAGGTGGAATTTCTAACATACTCATGATGATATCTTTGCTTTTACATCCTCTAGGGAGCGAGACTGTGCCTACATCGGAAAGAAGGAAAGAAAAGAGGAAGTCTTTTGCCGTAGGAAACAAACAAAAGGAATATTATGATTTTTTCCAGTTCCTTTGCAAAAAATATGCAATGAAATTTTATATGCAATAGAGAATGTGTTGGGTATTTGCAAAAAAAAAAGATTGTATATCCTTTTCTTAGTCACTTGTAACAAATGTTAACAAAGGCATTCAGAAGAGTGTAAACTTATTCTAAAATATTTTTTCCATTTAGAATTTTCCCTCACTTTCAGTGCATCCAGTTTCTGAGTACCCTGGCAAGCAGAGCCCCTGGAAGAGTGTTCTTTATGTAAATCAAGGGTATTTGATTATAGCACCAAATTTACCAGTTTATTACGTTTGTGATTTTTGAGCTTCCTTAGAAGGAACCTGTGGTTTATCTGCCCTTATCTGCTTTTTCCCCGGCTTACACTCCTGGCTGCTCGTGGAGAGAAGGGCCGTAATCTTTGCCCGGAGCCTGCAAGCCCCACGTGTTTCTTGTGAACACACTGGGTTTGTTTAGGAAACTACCACGGCAGCTAACGCACATCTTTCCCGAAGGACAGGTGGAACCTCAACGCTGTAGAAATACGAAAGCTTCAGGCACGAAGCCAGCGTCAGCAATGTACGCGCTCACCACCCAACCGTTGGTGCTTCCATCAGCCATCCTGACTCTCGCATTTCACTGGAGGCTTTTTCTTCCAAAATGAGGTGTGACTGGGAGCACTGTGTCACGCAGGACTGGTTACAAGAAGAAGAGAAAGAAACGGTAATTCTCATAGATGTCATTTTTTGTGGTGGTGGACATTTCTTTTTCCCATTGAAATCCAGTCACGTGGAAAAGAGATACTCATGGCAAACAACAACAAGGAATTAATTTGTATCAGATTAATTTAGGAAATCAGTAGTGACTTGAAAGTCTGACTCATACTGATGCCCAGGAACCACTGTCAGAGCAGAATACCAGCATCTTCAAAAACACGGGGTTCAAAAATATCTTTATCTTCACTGAGCAATTTCCCTTAGGCTTTCACATCTGAAATTCTGAAGGATAAAAAAGTTTCTTTGAAATAATTGGAGGAAAAGAATTTATGAAACTATATATATATTTATGCAGAAAGAGAGAGTGTGTTACAATGAAAGGAAGAACAAGGCTACGAAAACACTCCTAATGGCTAGAACAGGTCTATAAATTCAATTAAATGTTGAGTGGCAACAAAAGAATTCACTAGGCTGACAAATTAGCAATAATTAGTGCATAGGGCATCCAGCCCCAGAGGTCCTGATGCTGCAGAACTCTTGATTGCTTGCTTAAGCTTAAAAGGCAAAAAAAACATTATCAAGAAAACACAGAAAATACAAAGAATTTATGCCAAGAAACAAGGAATACTGAAACGCTACGAGGCTTTCCAATAACAACATGGGAAAGGCTTAGCTATGTTACTCATCTGCTTGGAGTTAAGCACATGCTTAAATTCCATCCCAAATGGATGCCTAAATAGTGGACACTGGCTTAAAAACTGCCACCTGTAGGGCAGACATTCCTGCACACCTTTCTTCCCTTTCCCTCCTTACAGCCACACCTCGGGCTGCAGTGAGCCCTGTGTCTGAAAACCCACCCCCTGACCACAGCAAACAGGCTGATGTGGATCATCTGGTCTCCACAGGTTTTTATTCATCCCCAGAAAGAACTTTGTGGCTCAACCGTTATTGATAAGTAATCATCAGGCTCACTGATAGATGGGATGCGGATAGCTTTATAGCCACTGCAAACCATTAGAGTAGATAAGATTACTATAAGCCATTATTTCTTTTTTAATAGCTTGCTCAATATTTTAGCACAATGAAAAGGTTCACCACTCAACAATAATAAGATATAATTAATTCTTGTTACTACAGTGGCATAGACTATAAATATTGTGAGGCATCCTTACGTTTCTGGACAACCACCAGATTTAAAGATTTGAGATGGATGAAATACTGTTCCTATCCCTGATTGCGTTAGCTTGAGGTCCTGGAAGATGTATTCCAGATGTGCTGTGTTAATGGGATTATTTTGTAAAAGTGCAGACAGATTTTAGGAGCAACACCCTGATTGAGTAGTTTGTATTTCCATGAAGTTTTTTTTCTTTTATTTCTGTCTGAATTAGTGGTACTTTGGTCTCACATTGGTCTCATCCGCTTGTCAGAGTTCATAAATAGTTGTCGTTTACTGGCGAGCGATCATCTGCTCATCTACAATTCCAGGCTTCTTTGGGCATTCACGCTGAGTCAGAGGTAACACAATTAATGCTTTAGGTGGAAGCTCAGGAAACTCAGTGAGGATTATTTCCAAGTCAGCATTCCAAAAGTGCTCAATGCGGTGTAGGGAGACTCTCAATTTTCACACACACGTGTGCACACATACCCAGGAAGTGCATACTTCGCGTATTTGGTATTTATGTGTGTCCTCCTGTATAGACACTACTGTGCTGCACATGCCAATATTAAAGATGCAGAATAAAGTCAAAGACTGTAAAGGCTGACATTTTTGTTTATATTTCATTTTTGAAGCTGATGGCTGGATGAGCATGACTTTTACTTTTAGTTTGTATTTATCCCCAAAGCATATTAAAGAGACAGTTTGCCTTCATTACTATTTTGAATGCGTCTAGTGCCCTCGAGGGAAACCACTGACTCAGGCTCCTTCAAAACCCTCCGGTGATCATTAATTCAGGAAAGCAGTTGCAAGAGAAATTCTTGTCTTTGCTGTCTTGGAGCAAGTTAAACTAAAAATCTTCAGCCATAGGACCACCTTCTCACAACACATTCCAAAGATTGACTTTCTTTTTATTGGTTGGCCTGCAACGTGTTATAGTCAAGTATTTTTCACTATGTCTACATTGTGGAATTTAAGCAAAGCTGCTCTATCTCATACGCCACGTCAAACGCACCTCAGAGATGGCTGCAAAGCACTTGTGCAGGAAGCCAGACAGATCAAGGCTTCTGAGTTGTACTTGGTCTCTTTGACTTTTGTCGCTCTTTTGCCAGACCTGGGAAAATGAAATATGCCTTTTGTATTGCAAGATTGCTCTAAGTAAAAAAATAATTGATGCAAGCTTAAAAAATGTTATTATTTTTAATACAATTAAAATAATTTAGTAATGTCCTTGTTTTTATACTTGTTGCAATAGCACCGTGGTTTAAGCATCACAGTATCATAAGGTTGGAAAAGACTTTTGAGATCATCGAGTCCAACCTATGACCCAACACCTACACCTACTCCTACTTGTCAACTACACCGTGTCAAATGTTGCAGTGGCTCCCACAGCGACCTGCAGGTTTCAGTTTGTCCTGTTCTCGTGTATATGAGAAAAAGAGATTAACAAGGAACAACTAAGAATTATCCTTCATTCAAAGTTTTTGCCCATCATTTTCATGGAAGACTTGTCTCAGTGTTGACAGATCAGAAGAAGTTTTCCCATGTAAATCCTGCACCAACTCCTATTTACTGGTGGCAGTAGCATCTTTCCCTCTACTTTAGCCAGTAGTACAGAGCTGGAAATTGAGAATTCCCCTTCTAAAGGTAAAATGCCCTGAATATCCCATCCCATGTATTATCTCATGAAACTTTGTTTAAAAAAAAATAATTGGAATTTAAAAAAGGTTTCAATTACTTTTAGCTTGATTTTTTTGTTGTGTTTTTTGTTTGGTTTTTTTTTTCAAATTCATCCCCCCCCTTTCTTTTTTTTCCTGAGGGATTTCTTTATACGCATTTCTTAAACTTCAGCACCTAGATAGCTATGCATGTGTGGATTGATGCTTCAGGAAGACCTGGTAGAAAACAGAATATTTTAGCTCATTATTTTTAACTCAATTAATAGAAACCAGACACCAGGCTTGAATTATCTCTCTTGCTTTTCATCATGAAGACAAATGTCTTAAACAGAGATGGGCCATTATATATTCTCTATGCACAGATCAGAATGTCTAAAAATAGCTTTAGCAGGGAAAAATCATTGTAAAACCTTATTTTTGCCAGGTTTTGCTTGTTTATTGGACAATCCTCTCTGTAGAGTAGCTTGCTGAAATAAAATCTACACATTCCACGAGCCCTAGAAGAAGACAAATAAAAATGAACCTCTCTTGGCTTTGTCAGTGTGTAAACACAGCAGATGCAACCCATGCCACCCGTGCCTGCACCGTAGGTTGGGTTATTTAAGAAAGATAGAGGATTGCAGAAAGTATAAGCGGAATAATCAGTGCAGTCATGACAAAGGCATTAATTCCTTTTTTTTCACGGATTTACTGTTTTTACTCAAGTAATAGTTTAATTTTCCTTCCTTTATTTCCTCCCTCATGGTTGAGTCTGAAGAAAAACTCAGGATTTGCCTTAAACCATTGTGTGAGTGGGAATCGTGCTGCCTAACTTCAGCCACTGCTAATTGAGATGTTGACAGCTGACCTCAACCCAGCTCCCTTCATGCTCCACTGAGGGAAATAAGCACATTTTAGGGAGCAATTCATTAGTCCTATTTTAAGCATCTGCTTTAGGGTAGGTGCACCCAACATTCACATGGGTGAAATGTTTTCTCCAGGGGGAATCTAAATGATTCACTCAGATGGCAACGCCTGTACTGAATGCGGTTAATTCTCTCTGTCGGCATCTACTGCTGTGAAATCTCTGGTCCAGGGCAAGAGACTCCTTTGATCTGACACGGAATGGTCATTCCTATATCTTGGGTGGCTCCTGGGCAGGGAGCATAAGCATGGGTTCATCACAGAGACAGCGCGTGTTGCTTGACCATGGGCTCATCACAGAGACAGTGCGAGTTGCTTGACCATTTTCTGCTACCTAATGACTTTGGTGGAGAGAGGATTAGCTGAAATGAGAGATGGGGAACAGTGGAGGAGAAACAAGTTGCCGGTGTCTATCTTATGTCTTCCCCTAGGAAGTCAGACTTATTGTATTTGTTCCTTAGGCTGCCTAAGGAAACTGTTGGGAAAGAGATTACAAAATACATAACAGAACAACTGGAACCATCCATGAAACAGCTGCAATGACAACAGTGTAAAAGGGCTGCTTGGAAATGCAGAGGAAAACCTTACATTACACTAGGAGAACATTTCTGCAAGGCTGAAGTCATGACAGCTCACCCCAGTCACATAATCACATCCTTCCCTTCACGTACTCTTATTACATAGTTGTATGGATTTGATTATTCTGTCAGTAAATACCCCTACATCCTCGAAATGGATGAGCATGACATGTTTGGAAAAGTGGGGAACGCCAATAGGTTAAACATAACTCACGTAAAGCTAGTAAAAAAAACAAACAAAAATAATTTACATATTAATCATAGAGTTCTAATCTGCCAGGACAGCAGGGAAATCAATCTCTCACAAGAATGGACCGAAAAAGGGAACTGAGCTCAAAGACAGGACGTGGCATGACTTCCATCACATGCAGCCTGAATTTAAAAGTTACGAATTTGGTAGGGAGAAATCCATTAGCCACAGTGCATCAGCCCTTGCTGGTACATGGGAATTCCATAGCTGCTCTGAAGAAATTCCCATTGATGCAAACAAAGAGCTGCCTATACACTGGTATCCATGAGAAATCCCATATAACCTTAGCGAGACAGACACACAGCACAGTCATTCTAAAAATGACTAGATAAATTACAGGGTGAGGATTTAAGAGCAGCTCAGAAATGCGAGTTGATCTTGTTCCTGAACTTAATGGTTATTATAATCTTTATTAGAAATGCTCTCAAAATAGTTGTCAAGCACTGCGCGTACAAACTCAGACACAGAGCTCTGGCAGCTGAACATTACATGGCTGTGTGTACTCACGTGTGTATGGACACTGGGAAAAGGATGAGCTGAAATTAATGACTTTACTTCTGGCATTAAGTCTCCCAAGGAGGTTAATTACAGCCTACCACTGCTAGGGAGCAGGTATAACGCATGCAAGTCTGCGCGGAAGTGTTATTAATACAGCAAAACACACTGCAATGTGCAGTGCACACCTCTGCAGATTATTTAGATATGATTGTGGAGAGAGTCTGTCTATCAGCAGAATTTTGATTATGTCATCATTTCTGGAAAAAGGAGGAGTCTTTAACTCATAAAAGGCAAAATTATAGAAGCTGACCATGGTATCTGCCCTCTAGTGATTCCCCTAATGTCAACAATGTCCAGCTATTTACGTTTTCAAATCTGAACTATTTCACCAGTTTCTACCCTTGGAAAGTCACTAATGTGATATTAGATCCTGTGCTCTTACTAGTTTACGAACCTCAAATGAGATTTTAGTTGTTTTCCACATGGGTTCAGTGTCTCAGACTACATAGCTGCTTGTTTTGTGAGCTCTGCTGAGAGCAGTCTGGCTGTTTCTGAGATGAGTGGTTAAAATAGGGACCTTTGCTTATTTCAGAGAGGAAAAAAAATAATATTATGACTTTTTTTTAGAGTGATCTTGTGCCTTGGAGGAGACTACGAAATTTACCAAGGTGATATTTCCTCCCTAGTTTTAAGAATATCCATATAATTTTAAGCCTTAGTTTTTCTATATGGTTACAGCTACCTCTTTTGACAAAAGCATGACTCCAGCTCACCTCTGAAAGGAGAATGTCTAAGCAGAAGAGGCAACAGCCATTCAAGGAAAAATGTGTCTGCCTTTGTTTTCTTTTGCCTAAGTAGGCACTGCATGAACCAGTGCTCCTGCCCAGGGAGGGGGTGGAGTCGCCATCCCTGGAGGGGTTTAACAGTGGGGTGGATGAGTTCCTTAGGGACAGGATTTAGTGGGGACACAGGCACAGTTGGACTCGGTGATCTCAGAGGTCTCTTCCAACCTTCTGGTTCTGTGATTCTAGGAGGTCGGGGCAGCCAGTACCCATGGAAGCGAAGAAGATGCTGAGAAGAGGCAAACCCTACCATAAATCCGGTATCCTTAGCATCCTTAGGTCCCCTGGTATAAACAATGCACAAGGGTAGAGAGTAGAGCTTCTATTTTCTACTGACTAATATAACGAGCCCTTCTGTATCAGTCTGAGAGACTCGAGAGCACGGAGAGCTTGGCCTTTCCCCGTGAATGTCAGCCCCTCGCGGTCATGACCTCTGATACATGCAATATGTATTTTCATTTCAAGCAGACTTTTGAGGCACATCCAGAGTTGTCGCAGGTCCAGTCACATTAACAGGCATTTGCAAACAGTTTTAAAAGATGATCCTGATGGCTCCTCCTTTCCTAATAGTGGTTCACCTGATTGGAGAACAAGAGGAGAAGGCAGTCTGGATGGCTGACTTCCTAACACACGCAGGAGCAGGATGGGATCCCACAGATAATGGAACTGGGTTTCACAAGGTGTACAAACATTGGCATGTACAGGTGTAGGTTAGAAAGCATCATGTATGTCTTCTGTTGCCTGAAGGATGCGTAATTGGCAGAGGTCAAAGAGACTACTTCAGATTCACTTAATCTGCGATCGAATGTAGTTGGCAGGAATGGACTAAATTAAAGACCTCCAGGTTTATTAAGTACTCCTCATGCTGAATAATGTCACATCCTCAGGTCTCCTCCTGCCTCCTTTTGTGATCTGTCATTTGGACCACAATATAGGTCAGGGTACTTCAGCAGTCACCATATTGAGAATAGCTGTTGCTTCAGGCACCGCTGACATAGATAACTGTGGGCCAGCATGTGCTTTATTTAGTCAAATTAGGTCTGCCTGATGCTGCATAAAATCCCATTGAGACAGTTTATTCAGCATAAGCCAGGTCAGTGACTTTGGCTAAACGTATGTAAGAAGATAACAGAGGAAAAGAACATAGAGGTTATATCCAGAACGGGTTGTTTGTGGATGCTTGGAAAAGAGTTTTAAAAAACAGCTTGGCCAGAGTGATCCTTTTCCTAAAATATCCTCCAGCCTGAGCAATCGGACAGTTCTTGAGTCAATTTGAGGTTGAACACTGGAGGACCCCAAAGCTTGCAACATGGTGCTGCATTTGAGATGTCTAAAAGAGGTTTGTGTTATTCTGAAAAGCTGGACACAATTCAGCAGGTATGAAAGTATCTACATTCCATTACAATTCACTCATTAAACTCACTTTGGGGTTGCAGCTCAAATAGGATTTTACAATACGGACAAATTAAGTCCCTGAAGAAGATTCTGTTATAGAAACATAGGACCACAGAACTGTTTGGGCTGGAAGGGACCTCAAAGACCATCTACCTCCAGTCTACCTCCATACCTTCAGGGATGGAGCATCCACAGCTTCTCTGGGCAACCTGTTCTAGTGCCTCACCGCCCTCATAGTAGTGAGGCACTTCCTTACATCTAATCTAAATGTGCTCTCTTTTGATTTAAAGCCTCTCTCTGAAGCTGACCATTCTGCTCGATTTCCCTATTAAATTATTTCTTTTATGAAATCCAGTGCCTGAGAATTTCTTTGTGAAACCTTGGATTCAAACCTCAAAGCAAACTGACGCCAGACACCCAGAATGAAGGTAAACACAATGGAGAAGCGTGATGAAACTTTGAAACCTTAGCTAAGTGTCGTAGAAAACCAGGTGTGCACATGTACTTCTTTAGCCATAAACACAAATAACCTGTATCCACTGGAACTTTTAGCCATAAAGTATTGACCAAGTCTGGGACTAGGACTGGACCCAGCTGCACCTAGACTGCTCTCCAAGGAGGAGTTTAGAAAGCAAGTGGGTTCGTTTTGAACCTCATGGCTCGATGAGAAGGTCTTCCATACTTTTTGGATCCCCTGTGCCTATGTAAATCACTCCACACCAATCGTAACCTGAATTTTCTGCTGTGTTTTTCCTCCATGCTGTAACCGATAGAGTGACTTTGCCATCAAACTCGAAGTCACACTTTTATCTAAATAAGGATTTTATCTAAAAACTCATTCATGACATCAGGGCTCCTCTCAATCCATTCTCCAGCCAGCCTTGGGATTGCCCTGATACATGTGCAGGACCTTGCACTTGGCCTCGTTGAACTTCATAAGGTTCACATGGGCCCACCTCTCAAGCCTGTTGAGGTCCCTCTGGATGGCATCCCTTCCCCCCAGTATGTCAACCACACCCAACAGCTTGGTGTCTCTGGCAAACTTGCCGAGGGTGCTCTCAAATCTTACTGTCCATGTCTCCGACAAAGATGTTGAAGACCACCAGCCCCAGTATGGACCCCTGAGGAACATCACTCATCAGTGGTTTCCACTTGGACATTGAGCTGCTTAACTTCACTCTTTGAGTGGACCAAGTGATCTATCTGTCAAATCCATGTCGTTCCAATTTAGAGACCAGGTTGTCATTCCTTTTGTCACTGATGTATCTATAGAAGCTTTTCTTGTCGTCCTTGATGTCTCTGGTCATATTAGATTCTATCAGGGCTTTAGCTTTCCTAACCTGATCCCTGCCTAGTCAGACAATACCTCTGTGCTCCTCCCAGGCTACTTGTTCTTCTTCCATTCTCTGTAGGCTTCTTTTTTGTATTTGAGTTGGTCCAGGAGTTCCTCGTTCATCCATGCAGGTCTCCTGATGTTTTTTTCTGACTTCCTCTTTGTTGGGATGCGTCGCAATCAAAAAAGCATTTTCAAATACTTCCTAAACTTATTAGGAGTGTGAATTATGGTTCAATCCAGGACATATTTTGTCTCCCACAATGCAGGAAAGGAGGTGTTGACATAGCCTAGAAAGAGATGAGGACTCTTTTAGTGCGTTGAAACCCTTCTCTGGGAGGAATACGAGGCTGCTTAGCATCAAAAGGGCAGATGGTCCAGCTTTCTAGACGACAATTTGAATTCCATCCACGTTCAAGCCTAAGCACTGCAAACTGGCCCCTCTGCCAGTTGCAGCTGGCTGATGAAAGCCCACCATACCTCTCATTGCATCTCTGAGCTTCCCTGAGGAATGGGAAGGTTGTCCTAAAGGCAGTGAGCTCCATGGTGCTGGTGCAACTCAGTGTGACTGTATGGGATCTACTTGCTCGTTGACTGACTTAGAGTCTAGAAGAGCTGGTGGTGAGGAGGTAGAAAAATGAATGGACACACTCAACATGTCTCTTGGAAAAGCTGAAGTAGAAAGAAGTAGTTTGAATCCAAAATTCATCATAACTAATTGAGTATCTTTCTATGTCCTGTCTGTGAGACCAAACAAGTATTTTGGATGGAGCACTTGGCACGTAACTCAGACCAGGCCTCAGCTGGTGTCAGCCAAGACAGGTTCTGTTTCTGAAAATGGAAAAGGCACACTCTGCCTTTCCAAAGACTTCACAGCTGCCTCTCATGGCAGAGGGAAAGAGCCAAGTTGCACCAGACAGAACACATTTTTTTGAATAGTTGTCGTAAGGTGGGCAGCTGGTGGTGTCTGTTGACAGTAAACAGACTGCCAGACCCGGTCTATTCTGGGGCTGTATTTGCCCCCGCCCTGACTCTGGTGAACTCTCATCACGGGCTCAGTTCTACCCACAAGCCTTTGCAGTCATGAAAAACTTGTTTCCAAGCCATCCAGGAAATGAAGCAAGTATTCTAACTCTATTTGACTACTTCTGTTTGAGCACGAAACACCAGTTCATGTCATGCTCTGCCGGAACTTTCATGGAAGCGCATCACAGATCGGACTTTTAGAAATGCAGGTGGATTCTGCCATGGAGGTTTCTAATCTACTCCTGCATAACAAGATGTAGAAAAAAATACTTGATTATACTACAAAGGTGGTGGCACACTTCGGTCTTTGTGATCCCCAGGGGCTGCTGGGTCTAGGCCACCCTCTGCCAGGAGTCTTGCCGGGCAGGGATGCTGCAGAACCAGCAGCCCAAGACCACCACTCACTGGGGGGAACTGAAGAGCTGGAAGTGGGATCACCATATTTTAGTAGATGAAATAGATGATTTAGTAGAAGATTTAGAAGATGGTTTAGAAGTAGAAGATGATTTAGTAGAAGATTTAGAAGATGGTTTAGAAGTAGAAGATGATTTAGTAGAAGATGTAGAAGATGCAGACTTCTCTTGGGAGGAGGTGGAGGAAGCTACTGGTGTTTCTCCAGCTGACCTAGCCAGGCCTTTGAGCTAGTGGTGGCAGGTTTTAAAACCAAACCATTCTGATTAGGAAGGCTGTAATTCAATAAAGTATGCAACACCTGACAACATTGCCTGCATGTTTCTTAAAAAAGTCAAATAAAATCACAAAAAACCTCTTGATTTAATATCTGGAAAGCGTACCGAAAGCCTGTCTAGTATTCAAAACAGCATCTCCAAGTACTTGTGACTGTGGGTCTTCCTGCAGGAGCTCCCCTCCCAGCAGCATCCCACCACAGGGCGGGAGGGAGAGCAGCACTGCCCACCATGCCCTCCAAGCAAGGCAGTGGTGAGGACAGGCAGCCAGCCACCTCCTCATCTGTTGCTAAGGGAACATTGAGAGACGAGCTATAATTATACCAATAAACTGTGAGAGACAGGCAGAGAGAGAGAGATGTGGAATGGGCATTCGTGACAGTTTTTGTTCTTTATTTCATTTATTGCTTTGCAAATCGCCGACAGAAGGCATGCAAAAGGCTTCACGTGGCAGTAGATGGCTGAAATAAAAGTGAGACCTTTGGTGCAGAGCCATCAGCACCCTCCTCAACACAATGGGATGAGAAAAATTTATCCCAGCCATCAGCATCTCCCCAAATGAAATGCACAGAATCAGAGCATTCAACAAAGCAGGGACAAGGGGAGGGAAGGTTCATGGAAAATGACATTATTTAGGGCTAGGTCGTACCCTGAGGAAAAGAAGTCCCCTATTCTGAATACCAGCTTGCATAGCTTTGCAGAGGGAACTGCACTGTTTCAGCCAGGGCTTTTCTGGGGATCAAACCTCTCAGGGTGGCAAAGGGCCTGGAAATGGCATTGCACTTGCCCCCCCACTGTGAGGGCTCATTGTTCGATTCAGGCAAGCTGTCCTGCCCTGGCTATGGGAGCCCGAGATGGTCACACACCAAGGGAACGGTTGGCATTTAGGAAAGGAGAGCAACCAGATCACACTGTGGTGCCTCAACCTGTTGCTGTCTTTCCAGGGAATTCAGCACAGCTTTCAGCTTCATTGAATAAACGATTAATTTCCCAATGTTTTTAATTACTATTCAACAGTCTTTATAAAAACGTGCTTATCCTTTGGCCTAACCCACACCCTTTCTGGAAGAATACAGTCTGTTACTGTAAGCTTTACCCTTCTAAACCACTTAATGCAGGTTACAGGGAAACGCTCCATCTGGGAAAAAAACAGTCACTCCCATGTGGGTAGGTGTGTGGATTGGTAGGACAGTAGCAAAGAATGTGTTAAAAGGAAGGAAAAAAAGAGGGAGAGAGAAGTTAGAAGGTAATTGCAGATATTTAGGTGACCGACAACAGAACAAGAGGATACGGTCTCAAGCTTCACCAGGGGAGGTTTAGGCTTGACATTAGGAAGAAGTTCTTCACTGAGAGGGTGATTGTTCACTGGAATGTGCTGCCTAGGGAGGTGGTGGAGTCACCGTCCCTGGAGGTGTTTAAGGAGAGATTGGATGAGGCTCTTAGTGCCAGGGTGTAGCTGACGAGTAGAAGTTGGTGTAGGTGTTGGGTCATAGGTTGGACTCGATGATCTCAAAGGTCTCTTCCAACCTTATGATAGTGTGATACTGTGTGATGCTGTGATTTAGCAATTAGCAGGTTCAGTAGGAGCTGCTGACTCAGAAGGCATTGTAACTCACAAAAGTGGGGGTGTGATCTGCACCTCACCGGGGACAAAGAAGGACTTCTGGTGTTTGAAAGCCAAGTATGATCTCCTACTGAACTTGTAACTGCAAGGGAACAGATCACTGGTGACTACTCCTTGTGCCCAGTAGTGGGGTAAATGCCAGGTGATGCTTTTCACACGGCCTGAGCTCCACTTCAGCCCCAACTGTGTTCAGGGTCAGCCTTGAACTGCTGATCTTCTCTGCGCTGCAATGGGCAATGCCCACAGGGTCCACCAAACTGAGAGGCTGCCATACACATTTTTTTTAATGAATTCTTTGTTTCTTCTATATTGGTAAAACTGATGTACTTTATCAGTACCGTCCTGATACTGTCAGGGAAGGGACAATGTCAAGGTAGTCTGGAAAAATGAAAAATAAGTACCCTCCCCAAAATACAGTAGTATGCAACATCTATGGAGTGTTTGGCCAGATCAAATCTTGGATCAGCAGATGCGGCCCTGCTGATTTCACCCAAATTTCACTCCAGTGCTACAGTACGGCTATGTGCTAGATGTCGGTATATACGTCTGCCATCACTACAGCAAATGGAAAAGGACAAATTCAGCTCTGTTCTAACTCTGCCAAACCAGGCAGCAGTGCAGAAAGGAATCTGGCCCTCCATGGCTCCGCTCCACTGGGAGCCAGGGTGCTTGCTACCGTCCGTTTCTTTCACCGTCAAAAACACGTATTCGTGCGCACACATTACTTAATTACTGACCTTAATGAAACATGTCAGTACAGTGCAGTTCTCTCAAATTCCTTTGAACCTACCCATGCTGAATGCTTGGGCTGAAGCTACTCTAAACAGTTTGTATAATTTCCTATGTGCCATTCCCAAGAAGCACTATGCATTTTAAACAACATGAGCTGCATCAGAGAACTGATGAAGTTAAACGAGGTTGGCAAATGATGGTGAACTGGTCGTGTTTTAGCAAATATGTCCTGAAAGGACAATATTTATGAAGGCAGAAATCAAGCTGTGTGTATTGTGGGGAGGCTTTCTGCAAACAGAGGACTGTGGTTCCCAAGATTTCGACTATCGCTCATGCCTCTCGAAAAAAGACCTTTCCCCTCAAAAAACCCCCTCTACACTTTCAACTCCAAACTCTCCTTTCTCAACACGCAAGGAATTAAAGACTCCCGGTGAAAGCTACTGCATCCTCCACAGGAAACAACAGATTCAGTCTCATTCATCATCTCTGAGACTGAACAGTTCACATTCACTCAAGTACACATAAAATCACTTCTTTTCTCTGGCAAACTTAGCTTCTCTCCCCCTTGTCCCCAGCCTCCATGTTTTTTTTGCAGATCGCTCTTTTCTTGGAGCCCTTAGTTCTGGTAGGGAGCCCAGATCCCACCTGAGTCTTCACCAGTTGGAGTTTTCCACCCCAATTGGACTTTTTCACATGGGACAGCTCAGAGCAGCCTGTGGCTGGAGTACATAAAATTTCAGCCTGGAACCAGACCTGGTCGCAGGTGCAATAATTTTTGCCAGCAGTTAGAACCTTCACCCTGGTGTTTTTCTGAGCATGTGCCTGTGCCACTCGGTACACCTGACTTCAGCAAGGTAGGGTTCATTGCTCCTTATTCTTTATCTTGAGGAAAGACTGAGGAGATTATTTCACTTGATGGGAGACAAGCACAGAAGAGCTGTTGAATCTTTATCAACCTTTCACAGGGAGGACCCATAAACAGGCTTAGTTTAAATGCAGAAGAGGAAATAATTGAGGCTCAGGCTGCCTGACAAGAGGGCTGTGGGCATCAGGCTCCTGGAGTGTCCCAGCACCCCTAGAACAGCTGGAAGAGGACTGTGAGCAAATAAGTCTCTGTCAATGCAGCAAGGAATAGGCCAAAGCCTCGAGCAATGTCATAGAATCACAGAATCATAAGGTTGGAAGAGACCTCTGAGATCACCGAGTCCAACCGTGCCTGTCTCCCCACTAAACCCTGTCCCTAAGGAACTCATCCACCCGTCTGTTAAACCCCTCCAGGGATGGNCAGCCCCGTTCCCTTCTCTGGACGCGCTGTGAAGTGCAGTGCTGGTCTAGCCATGAGGAAGACTGACGTAGAGGGGGCCTACAGTGAGACATCCCTCTCTGCTACCCTAGAGAAGAGTGATTGTTCAGGAATGGAGAATCCTACACAGGAAAATGCATACACATGTTTTTAAAGATATTTTTCAGATGTTTTTACTGTTTTATCTAGACCCAAACACTTCTTATCCTGGTAAAGAGTAGCTGAGTTCATTTGCTTTACCCTTCACACTCTTTGGGACCGATTGCCTGGAGCATCATTCCTCCCTGAAAGAGGGGATAATAAACCTAGGCTGCCCTCCTAGCTGGTAATGGGAGGTGTGTTTAAGGAGGTTAATGTCATTTCCTTCTCAGATGAGTGCTGCATATAGAGGGGAAAAGCCCACACATTTTCCGCTGTGATGCTTACAGCTGCATCTGAAAACCACTGGAAATAATTAAAGTCTTCCCCTTGTTCTCATAGATTTTCTAAAATAAAATGCCAACAACCAGTAACTATATCTCAAAGACTCACATTTTCTCAGCAAGTATTTCTAATATTTATCTTCCCACTAACAAATACAATTCAATGTCCTAAAGGGAGACTGGTTTTCGGCATCTTGAGACATTTTGAGCAAAGGAAGGCTGGCACTGGTTGAGAAGAGTCACAGATAAGCACAGTTCAGTGATGCACTATTCTCTCAGAGCAAAGAAGCATCCTTGCCTGAGCTGGAAGCAAGTGTTTTCCAGCATGGACATTTCCAGCAGTTCTGGTTGTAATTATCAGAGAAAAGGAGAAAACTGAGATTTTATTTCCTTAGGAGAGAAATGGAAGTTGCAACTGTGTTTCTTCATTTATCCGCAGGGATTACAGCAATGAAAGTGACACAGGAACCCAGACAGATAGAGAGATGATACGGAGATCAAACAGGAGCAACTGGATACGACACAAGCAAACAGGGCAATTTCTGATCTTTTGAGACAACACTCTGAGGAAAAGGATAGCTGAACAGTGACAAAGGAAGGAAACATTTCTAACCTCTTTAAAACATCCCTCCCTAAACTTTCCTTTATATCCCACCGACAAAGGCCCGTGAACCAGTAAATCACCGTGTGCCAGATGATGGGTTTTCCTGCTTAGGATATGTTTATGCCTCTGATCAGCCTAGTAGAGCAAACCACTTTCTTTTGAAAGTCAACTTAATGTGATAGTTAGTGCTCATCACTCAATTGATTTGTGTTTCCAGGTAAAGCAGTCAACAGATGTAGGGCACCACTTGGCTATGAGCTAAACAGAGTGGTCATGTCAGAGGAAAACAGAAATATGCTTATTATTAGTGATACCCTACACAAAGTGATTTGCTCCTTGCTTATAATTTATTTATTCTTGTATAGCATAAATGTTGCATTGAGATTGTTTTCAAAGTCCCCTGCAGTACAGGAGAGGTGGAGAAAGGGCTGCACCTGTAAATCTGCTCTTCACTGCTCCAAATGAATAGAGCTGCACTAATCCTCTGTCTGGCACTGCGTCCTGGCAGGAAGACCTTGCTCAGAATCCATCCATCTCTCCAGATCCAGAGACATCAAAGGATGAATCCCCGCTGGGGTGAAGCAGCTTTTGAGCAGTGATGACCCTGGCGCACAGTGTGCAAGTGCATCTCTGTGATACACACCCATAGGCGTGAGCTGCTAATTATTTCGAGACCTCAAAGACCCAGCCTGTAAGCTTTTGGCATGACTAACCACCCTTGTCCACCCACTCCCTACCCCTGCAGTACATTCATTCTAGAAGTCTGGCTGTTAACAACTGTGTTTACTTGCTAATTTTCAGTAAGCCAAAGCTGAAACGCTCACTAACCCACGGTGCTGCATGTGTTGGAGACCCACAGATGGAGAAGGCAGTATTTACTGCATGCTTGAGTGCATTTTGAGGCCAGGCAGTCTTGCTCCCACAGATTTCCCATGTCAGCCAACACTGCTCTTGTTCCAGACAGAAGCACACTCCAACGGCAGCGGTAAGAAAGACGTCAGGACAAACTCTGGGTATATATATTGCATATTTGCAGACTGCGCTGATTGTTTGCCTACACACACACTACGCGTCCTGTTGCTCACAAAACACTCTGTCTGTCTGGAAAAAAATAAACTAATTTTTTTAACAAAGCATGATTTTCTTTGCCTTTTTCCTCAGCAGCAGCTCAGGCAGAAAGTAGGTGGATGACTCTTCTTGTAAGGAAAATGAGAGAACCCTTCTTACATCCTTCTTTCTAAAACTGCTTGGGCCAAGTCAAAGGCTGGCAACTTAGATCACTCCTTTGGAAGTTGTGGTGTCTCCTCATTCTTTTGCTTTAATTATCTCTAGGTTTTCAAAAAAAAAATCCATGTATGAAATGCCAGGTAAATAGTGGAGGAAGCCAGGGAAACTAATTTACACTAGAAAACCAGCTTTCCTTCATAGTGATGGAGCATCTGTCATAACTAGAGAGACGGTCCAATAAAAAAAAGCAGGAACCTCTTCTATGACAGTTCTGGACCTAAGAGTTAATTATCGCACTTCCAAGTGTGGATGGAAATTGCCGTCATTTCCAGTCATTTCCAAATGACTGTAATTGTGTGTGCTTCAGGAGGAGACAGGTTTTCATGCTGTAGCTAGCCTGGGCTTTATGTTTCTGTCCACAGTAGACTGAGCAGGTGTGCTTCTTGGCACCCTGGGCTTGGGTCACAACGTTGTCATGGAAATTCTGGTCAGACGATATTGTTATCAAGTTGTTCCCTCATGAAGAGGGGTTTTTTTTGAAGTATGAACAAACCACAAAAATAGGCAAATCTCCCCAAAGGGCACGAGTGGCTCTAAGGCAAGTAAATATACGGTACACCCTCAAGACATACATACATACATACATATATATAGATATATAACTACGTATGCCCTAGGTGTATCTTGTCTACCCAGAGGACTTGCATAGGAATGTCATTAAACAAATGCTACACAAAGGCAGGTAGTCTTTTCTGATAAAAAATATCTGCTCATGTTCATATGTCGAGAGAAACTCACCACCTTCAGAAGAAAAACAAGGAATAATATTTGCTGTGAACGGCACCATGTTTTCCAGCCTCTCCATGTATGTTGCCTACAGGGCAGGAAAGCGAAGCTGTGGCAGAATGAGTGTAACACTGCGGAGCTGCTGAGGGGCAGGGCAACGTGTTCAGGCATACAAGATCCAGAACACGACCATGGCACTCTCTAGACTGTCCTTTTTTTTTTTCTAGTCCAGCAAAAAACCAAACATGGGCCCCTCCATGGATTGTTGGTGCTGAACTTGTGGCTTCTGCCTGAATGTACTGAGGAAATTGATCTCCACATGAGGATTTCACCTGAATTTTCCCCCTCAGCCTTCCTGCGGTGATTCAACCCCACATGCTTTTCCTAGAGATTATACGGTCAAGTGGCTCACAGATGAGTGGGAACTAGGGGAATCCTGGTTCCATATTTAGCTCCTGACTCAGTAACCAGCTCTTGCAGGAGTCATTCGACCTTAACAGCACTCAGTCTGGCTGGAAAATGGGCAGAGAAAACAACACTGCTCTTGCTGAAAACCAGAAAACCTACTTTTCTGGATAGAGAACAGCTGTGTATTTCCATTAAAAGAAAGTGTGGTTCATCGGATTCATCTGACTGTTACCACACTAAATCCTTTATTAATTTAATCATTTAGGTTTGGTTTATGGTCACTGGATGCAAGGGGCCGTGTTTGTTTATAGAGAGGAACAGAAGTGTGCTAATTGCAAATGAAAGTCCTCCTGCTCCTAACAGTATTTTCTCACTTTCCTATTCAGGCATTTAAAATGTAAGGTATCTCTTTCTCTCATTATCAAGTAACACTCCATGAAAATACAGAAAAAGAAAAAAAAATCACAACTAAGATATTCCCATGAAATGTCTGCCATAATTGCATTTAAATGCAATACACTTCTGCTGATTAGTTTGCACGCAATCAAAACAAGGGAGTAAACAAACACTTAATGAGGGCTTTGTTGTGCCGTGCAATTATTGCTGTTCATCAGAACGGTTGTGGTGGAGGTACAGGTCAGCTGAATCGCTTTTCTTTTTGTTGAAAAGCTAGGAAAATGTAATTTCTTTCTGAGCAAGACCCTCTAAAGTTAGCACAATCCAAGATTTCCCATCAAGAGTCAAGTAGATTCAATGACATTCCAGCATTCCAGCAGCCCCCTCCCACATTTAAGCTGCTCTTCCAACGTGCCCTGACTAAATATGGCAGCAGCTCTCCAGATTGATGGGATTGCTCCTGATCCTGGCTCTGGGCTTTGCTCCACACGCTCCTAATATGGTAGAGCACAGCAGCCAAGTGCGCACTCCGCTCCGCTCCGGGAGGACTGGAGAGGGTGAGCCGGGTTCGCAGGATGGTCCCTCCCCACGCCATGGGAAACTGAGCAGCAGCAGCCACAGAGAAAGTGTGCTTTAACCTTTTGGTGTCTTGGCTCCAGATCAGCTGTCAGACAAGCTGACTGGCTTCTCACCAAAGTGCACGACTGTGCGACACCGAGTGACGCCAACCTTCAGCCCACGCCGGCACCGAGCATTCCCACTTGCACCCCCGTCCTCGCTGCGGCAAACCAGGATACAGAAACATCTGGTTGGGGCAAGAAGGGACAAAATGCTGACAGGGTTTGCTGTCAATGTGGTTTAGGCTCATAAATGGGCATGGGAAGCAACACGGAGGTCATTTTAGTCATCCTCCCTACTCTTGTTTTATGAGCAAGACAGAGTTTGTGTGCAGTGCTGCCTTGCACATCTCTGCAGGGTATTGAGCTGTGGAGACCACGAAGATAAAGCCTGAGAGATTATTTCAGAGAGCGATGCTTGATCTCATCTACAGCTATTTGCCAATGTTTTTATTACTAATTTTAAAATCTTTCCTGCATGACTGTATGAGTTTAGCAGGAGTCCCTAAAGCCACAGATCCTGGCACTCAAACAACAGAGCTACAAGGAAGAAATATGCCTCCTTGCAGAGGGTCAGCAGGTTTGCTGCAAATGTAGGACAGGGCTGTTGCTGCCCCTCATCCTCACAATGTGCATTTTTACTCCAAAACCCATTCTCCAAAGTGTCAACAATCTCTACCTCATTAAACATCTCTGCTCCCTTTGCCATCAATCTGCAGACACCAGGGAGGTCTGAGAGAACACCATTGGGGACTTTCAGCCCCAGGTGGTGGTTTGTAAAACCACAAAAGGCCCCCCGGGCGCGCAACAGAAGCACTCATTCACACAGCCCCATCGCTTTGAAGGTTTGTAGGGAAATATTCTTTAGGAGACTGTACTTCACAAAGGCCAGCTGAAACAGTTCGGGGTGGAAAAAGGCACGGAGAAGGAAACTTTAAAGCAGCAGCAAAGTGTAATCTGTTACCAACACAAAACTGGGGAGGAGGAGAAGGAAGAACTTCTTTGGAAAAAAATTTGCTGTTTAGAAATGTTTACTTTATAGCACGTTGCATCTGCTCTTAAATGGTCACGAATACCACCCGTGCCCTTTTATTCACGGAGGGGAGAGGAAACAGCGCACAGAAAATGGAAACGATTTGTTCACATTGCAAGGTAGGAGACCAAACATCCCAAATCCTAAAATACTTGGATAAAGAACATCTCAACAGGGTCGAATGCTCAGGGAAGCATTTACATCTTGAACACATTTCTGTCTTTGTGGCTGCTGTGGGTGGATAAGCTCCCGTAACTCTGGTAGGTAAAGGCAGATGGGAAATCCCCACAGGAACACCTTGCAGTGCGTTAAGGCTCCCCCGAAGCTTATGGCAGAGTTTTCATCTTTTTGTTTTTTTCCTGCATTTCATTTCCACTACCAGTGATGCATGAAGGAAGCTAAAACTGCAGAAAAATAGACGTTGCCATTGCTCAGGTTCTCTCAGTACCGAAAGTGGCAAACACACATTATTTACAGTCAAAATAAGCCAGAAAATACGGTGTGTGTTTCTACCTCTATAAATCGAACAAAGAGATTGCCCTCCACCACCTTGCAAAGCCCCACTGCAGCGAACCCCTCTTTATACATCGATTCAACCTACCTGCGAGTGCTCATCAACAATAAATCAGAAGTGTGTTCTAAAATACCTGTGGTCAGAAGGTAAACTGAAGTGAGGAGCCAGGAAAAAGGGGCAGGCTGGAAGCATCGCTCTGAAATGAAATGCTCTACCAGTGGCTCTCGGAAATGCTCAATGGGCGAAGATAATCAGCTCACCTGCTTCGGGGTAGTTCAGGTGTGCACTTCGGCAATTCAAAGGATCTAAGCTAGGCAGTATGGACATCCCTTCACATGGGGGGTTTTCGCTGGACATCATCTCAGCAGACTTCATTCATCGTGCACTCCTTCTCATTCAAGTGCCTGTCAACTCAAGATTACCAGCAGGTCAGAGAAGTCTAATTTTATATATCTATAAAACTGCACATATAGATGTGTCATTTCATATTAAAGATAACATTTTGTTGGGTTTTGAATGTTTAACCTTTTAAATAAGATCTCCAAAAAGATGAAAGTCAGTTCAATCCAGTTTTAGAATATTTAAGCAGAAAGCCTAGGTTTCCAAGCATTTATTTTCCTTCTCACTTCCCTAAAACAAAAGTAGGGCAAGGGGGGAAGAGGGGGAAAGGAAGGGGGCAAAAATCCCCAAACCCAAATAAACAAAAATGATGAAATAAGGTGGTGTTTCCAAATCAAGGCTTTCTACAGAAAAGACTAATTTAAATGTTGGTAGTTCATGGTTTCAATACAGGCTGGGGCATGATGTGACTGAGAGCAGCCCTGCGGAGAAGAACTTGGTGTGCTGGTTAATGAGAAGCTCGACACAGGCTGGCAACGTGCGCTCACAGCCCAGAAGGCCAAACGTGTCCTGGGCTGCATCAAAAGAAGCCCGACCAGCAGCGCGAGGGACGTGATCCTCCCCCTCTGCTCCCCTCTCGTGAGATCCCACCTGGAGTGCTGTGTCCAGTTCTGGAACCCTCAGCATAGGAGGGACACGGAACTGTTGGAGTGGGTCCACAGGAGGCTACGGAGATGATCCGAGGGCTGGAGCACCTCTGCTATGAGGACAGGCTGAGAGGGTTGGGGTTGTTCAGCCTGGAGGAGAGAAGACTCCGGGGAGACCTCATAGTGACCTTCCAGTATCTGAAGGGGCTACAGGAAAGCTGGGGAGGGGCTTTTTACATGGATGTGTACTGACAGGATGAGGGGGAATGGCTTTAAACTGGAAGGAGGAAGATTTAGATCAGACATCAGGAAGAAATTCTTCACGCTGAGCATGTGAGATGCTGTCACAGGTGCCCAGGGAAGCTGTGGCTGCCCCCTCCCTGGAGGTGTCCAAGGCCAGGTTGGATGGGGCCTGGAGCAGCCTGGGCTGGTGGAAGGTGTTGGAGTAGATGATCTTTAAGGTCCCTTCCAACCCAAACCATTCTACGATTCTATGATTCCATGAAATACCAGCCTGCTATGTTTGTTTCCAGGTTCCAGGCTTAGGCTGATGAGTGCTTCAAATTGCTCCTTGGACCTGCTCAAATGCTGTAATGGAGAGGATGAGGTAGATTAGGTAGAACAAATCCCAGAAGCAGACAGAAATAAGTGAGATATTGCTGACATCCTCTGCACGGCCAGGTAGTCCCCAGATTCTCTCCTAGAGGAAGCCTCACCAGTCTTGCCACGGGCAGCTGCCAGCACCTTACAACACTCAAACCTGAAAGTGAGACCATGAAAAATCAGGGTCCGTCTTGTTGTGGGACGTGTTGTGTTGGAAATACTCAAAAATGGCCACACTCCTTTCCAAAGGTGGGCACCACCAGGCTGTAACAGAGCAGCCACGACTTGCAGCTGCATCTTGGGGTGCTCCTCTTGCCTACCACCTTGCACCTCACCTCCTCTCTTGCTAGGTTGTCTGCCAGCTGAATCTCATCCAGCCCACTGTATTGGCCAGGTTTAGGGGAAAAAGGGAAATTACACCATCTGGATCTGATGGAAAAAGTCACAGAGCAGAATGTCACCAGCAGACTGATGGCACAGCAGCCAAACCACAGCTGCCACGTGAAAGCTCAGCAGGAGCTGTGACAGAGCAGGTCTGGTGGGACACACCTCTGAGTCTGCTGACGAGGGAGAAGCTGAGCTAATGATCAGACTTTGCCAGATCTTGTCAGTAGAGGCACTGGGAATCTCTGATCAGCCTCATTCAGTGCTGCTGGCACAGGAAGCAAAGGTAGCAACGCCATTTTGACTTAACCCATCATTTGCTGCAAGAAGTCCTGCTCAGAGAGCAATAACACCTCGAAGTCCTAAATAAGATCGTGGGAGGGCAGAGGCAGAGCTGAGCCCTGAGCAGTGCTGCTGTGGCGCCACAGCCTCTGCCCAGCAGGAAGCATTAGAGCAATAATTAGAGGCTGATCAAGACATCTTAGGCACAAGCCAAATCTTTGCCCACCTGATGCCTCACCCACCTTCCCCAGCACTTGAGCCTGTTGGATGAAGGCTATTTCGGCAGTTTTCCACGGGGCCACTGCAAGAAAGACGGGCACAGGGCCGTTGTTCATGAAACTGCTAAACATTTTGACCTTTTAATTCCATATCATCCCCATAGTTGAGATATAAAAGGCATTCTGTGCAGAGCAGTCCTTGGTGGAGTGAAGACTTGAATACAAACTCCCACCTTCGTGCATTTGGATGTACTGGCCCAGTTTTTCCATGCCAGAGACAGGCTGTCCTTGAAAATTAAGGTGATTCATCTCAATTCAATCTATACTGAGAGATTTTAAAACTATTCACTTACCCTGCATCATACAGACACTTAACACAGACCCATTATTACTCTTCATAACGTACAGTGCCTCTTGGTTCTTACTGGCCTTCTGGCTTTTCTCCTAGAAGTCTTATGTTCTCTGATATTAGATGAATAATGTATTTGGTCAATCTGAACCTTCAATTACAGTAATGTAATCTAAATCAAGAAAAAGATTTCTATGGAGACTCTTACACTGGCACAGAAAGCGCTCCTTGACCAGTCTCGGGTGTAAGAAATGGTCCTGCCAGACAGGTGTGGAGCCTAGTAGGTGACTTCCAGAGGGTGTTAGGGCAAATGAGTCACAGTAGGTATAATATCATCTATCTTGTTCCAGACAGGAAGGATTTAACCATCATCCATATGTATAATCTCCCAGAGATGTGTTCAGGATGTCTTAGTTCCTCAGTATTACAAATCTCAGGAGATTTCCAACTGCCAAATGCTCTTTCTACCCTTTCCTATGATCTGAGCCATCGTACAACCACGGAAAACCATATGAACACTGGGATAAAAATCCTGATCCCATCTACGAGGCTGGATATTGTGACCCCCAACAGCTCAGGTCTGTCCTATGTGGAAGATCATGGAACATGAGGAAGACCATGGAATTTGCCCAGCATGATGGGAAAACATTTTCTCTGGCAGACCTTGCAGGATTCTTCCTCTCAAGGCGTAAAGTCTGGCGTGATGGGACCCCACACCAGTGCTGGCAGTGTCGTGGAGAAGGATGGGTGCATGGAGGGCCACAGGGATGGTGGCACGAGGGATGTCCAGCAAGAGCCAGGCTTTGCTGCTCTCACAAGGAAAACATTGTTTTGATTCGGCAGAGATGATGTCCCTTTCTCCCTAGACCTACACCCCAAGACTCGTCTTTCTGAAATACGGATGCTGGGCATGGTTTTTAACAAACTGGGCAATTACAGTGACTACAGGAAACACAGATGCTGCCAGCCAGCTCAAACATTTCACAAATAAAGAGTGAAGCTTTGCAATGCATTATTTATAACCCTCAGGCTGTAATGAAAGCCTTCTCAGTCTGGGGGGTGAGAGACACAGAGGAATTCAGTAAGACACCTGGGCAGATGAGTTCAGGTGGAGATTCATGAGGCAGCAAGGGAGGGTGAAGGAGGAGGAATGGTGGTGAAGGAAGTTTAAAGGCTGCAGGTTTCGTTGTGCGGTTGCTGAGAGAGGAAAGGAAATGCTTTAGCAAGTTCCCAGTGCTGCCCCAACATAGGTTTTACTGCCTTCCCCCAAACGATTTGGATTGGAATCAACTCTCCATTAGCTACAGCATCCCTTGCTCCTTCCACTCTCGTGGCCCTGACATTCATTGATAGCCACTACTTCTACTTTTACACCTCCATTTCTGAGCAATGTCTGTCCTTAAGTATGTGTGCTCTAGTGACTTCAGCAGCTCCACCACGTCTCTGCCCTCCCTGTAGTAGCTGGTTTCACATCCTGCACAAGCAGGTCAGGTTCCTCTATTTTGTTGCCTAGGTGCCTGGTGTTTATGAGTGTAAACATTTCCATTGTTTCTTTGTGACCACAGCTGAGTTTGGACAACGAAAACTCAGTTGACATGGAAAACTGTTAATTTAGTTCACAAGTATGAGATGTGATTGATGAGGGTAGATGATACTGCTAGGGAAAAAAAAGGTGCCGGGTTGCCTTGTTACCATCTTAGGGATGAGTAGTTTCCTAGAGGCAGCAGCCAGCAGTCTCTCTTCTGGAATTCACAAATGCAGAGAAATCCAATGCATCTACTGACAAGGCTCAGCTGGGGAAGGCTGGGCTGGCAGGCACATAACCTTGTATCTTATTACCCCAATTTTAGGCTCCAGGGCCACGAACGGGGTCGCGCGGGGGGTACACGGTATAGAAACGGCAGCCTAAGTAGGTCCGTCCTGGTCTGATGAAGATATTGTCCCTTCTGTCTGCTGTCACTAATAAAAACCTACAGTCACCTGGCTATTTTGAATGTTTGTGCTCATTTTACAGCTGCATGATGTTTGTGGGAGAAGCCTCGGGGACACCTACACCGTGACACAGGGTAGGAAAAACGTGGCACCAAGCAGTGCACATTTTTTCTTCCCATGCCTGCCAACAGGCTTCATTTTCGTCATGGAAAAAACAGCTGCAGAGACCAGGAAGAAACAACCTGACTTACATGGACTTTCACCCTCTGATCTCCAGCCCATACTGTAAAATGTGAATTACTCATGTGTGGAGGGTTTCTTCCCCCCACACTCACGGTACCATCGGTTCAAAGCCTGCCTGGAAATGAAGCCATCGCAGTGGCTGGTGAGCCTGGAACGCTATGTGGGGGCAAAAAGCAGCAGATCAGGTTTGTCCCTCCCGTGGACTTCGAAGCAGAGTGTCTGCTTTCCATTAAAGGGAGTGCAGAACTGTGTGCTTTTTGCTATGGGAATTCATTTTGTGTTCACAGTCGCCGTTGTATGCATGGCTGCACTGTTATGTGTGCAGGCAACTGGAGCTCAGGGGATTCGACTTACGGTTTGGTTGTAGATAGGAAAGATTACTTCAAATTCTTCCCCTACTGGAATCAGGACAACCCCCTTTGACATCAAAAATTATAAGAGAGGCTTGCTGCAGAGGTTTGGATTTGCATATATACGCGACTCAAATCTAATCCCAGTAAAAAGCTATCATCTTGCTGCCTTACAGATGAACTTAAAGCCCTAACAAGCTTACCTCAGCCCTCTAAGCAAACAATGCCTCCCTCTCAGCACGCTTAATATGGTTTTTATAACCAAGATATCAAAGGACGGTCCTCTAGCAGAGTTCAAGGCTGTCTGGTGAGCCTGCACGGGACCGCCTTGACGCAGAAGTAGGGGAGGTTTTCCTGACTGAGATGCTGGGCAGGGAGGCAGAGCCAGAGCCCTTGGCAGCTTGGCAGCCCAGCAATGAGCTGTGCAACTGGCTCTCCAGTTTCATCTGAAAAACCAAGTGCTGTTCCTCAAAGCCAGTATGAAACGCGTGCAAAAGCTTACGCAAACAGCACTCGGAGAGAGCTGCCTACGTAGGAAAGGGCTCTGAGAGAGCATGAGGACAGGTTGGCCTGGTGTCAGCAGCCACCTGGGGCTCTAAACCTGGGTGGTTCCACTCCTTTGGCACAGGTGAATGTCCTGGGAATGTGGGACATTGTTCCTGCTGGGGCTGTTGGAACCCTGTCCTTGGGAGAGCTGGGAAAACCTGGAAATTTGCCCCCTGGGGCCTCACAGCAGACAACAGCACTGCTTTAAAGAAGTCCCTCTTGTCCCTCTTATCGCTGTATTGCATTGGCAATCACACAGCAGAGAAAACAGAGCTAAGGATGTCTGGAAGGACCTTCCCAACAAAGAAACTCCCAAGGGTAGATGTTTGTTCCTTACTCCTTGTAAATGTTTTTGTGTGAAATTCGATTTTCAGATTTATTTATTTATTTTTTTAATATCAATGTATTTGGTTTGCATGGCAAGGTTTTGGCAGCAGCGGGCGGCTTCTGTGAGAGGCTGCTCCAAGGTTTCCCTGTATCTGACAGAGCCAATGCCAGCCAGCTCCAAGACAGACCCACTGCTGGCCAAGGCCAAGCTCATCAGCAAGGGGGAAACAAAACCTGTGCAACTTCAGCAGAGAGAGAGGAGTGAGAATAAGTGGGAGAAACAACTCTGCAGACACCAAGGTCAGTGCAGAACGAGGGGGAGGAGGTGCTCCAGGCACCAGATTCCCCTGCAGCCTGTGGTGAAGGCCATGGTGAGGCAGGCGGTCCCACTGCAGCCCGAGGAGGTTAACGGTGGAGCAGATCTCCACCCACAGCCCATGGAGAGCCCCTCACCAGAGCAAGTGGGTGCCCAAAGGAGGCCATGGTCCCATGGGATGCCCATGTTGGAACAGGCTCCTGGCAGGAGTTGTGACCCCATGGAGAGAGGAGCCCGTGCTGAAGCAGGTTTACTGGCGGGACTTGTGACCCCAGGGGGGACCCATGCTGGAGCAGTTTGTTCCTGCAGGATTGCACCCCAAGGACCCAGACTGGAGCAATCTGCGAAAAACTGCATCCCATGGGAAGGAGTCGCACCTGAGAGGTTGATGCAGGACCACGTCGCATGGGTGGGACCCCACACTGGAGCGAGACAAGCGTGTGAGGAGTCCTCCCCTAAGGAGGAAGGAGTGGCAGAGACAACACGTGATGAACTGATTGTGACTGACATTCTCCATCTCCCTGCACCACTTTGGGATGAGGTAGAGCAAATCAAGAGTAAATCTGAACCCAGGGAAGAAGGGAGGGGTGGGGAAGAAGGAGGTTTTAAGGTTTTGCTTTATTTCTCATTATTTTACTCCAATTTGGTTACTAATAAACTACATTCATTTTCCCCAAGCTGAGTCTCCTGTGCCCATGACAGTAATTGAGGAGTGATGTCTCCCTCTCCTTATCTTGACCCCTTATATTTTCCATTGTATTTTCTCTCCCCTGTCCAGTTGAGGAGCGGGAGTGACCGAGCACCTTTGGTGGGCACCTAGCTTCTAGTCAGGGTCGATCCACCTCGACTTCATTCAAAAGTAAACCCTTTAATGGCTGTTGATTAAAAAAAACCCACCAACCCACCTTTTGCTTACGTTTACAGATTTATCCAGCTTTCAGGCCCATCACAACTACCTTTTGCTTCAGAAGGAGAGTAAACAAAACAACTGACACGTAATAGAACGACCTCAAAACTGGCTTTAATAAAAGTGACTTTGAGATAAGCTGAAGGCACTGGTACAAAAACCGATGATGCAACTGAGTGTAAAATAAAGCAAAATCGGATTTTTGCTTTTTATTCTTCTCCCTGAAGAGAACTGGTACAAATACAGTGCTTTTCTACACCAAGCTATAGATAAGACATCTATCAGATGTAATAACTGTTTCCTTTTACTATATGCAAAAATCCCAACACAATTGAGGCTCTAAGGACCAGAACACTATTTTTAATCTGTGTTGCAGCGGATGAATCAGCATAACTGCATAGCAGAAAAAATAAATTATTACTTTAATCAGAAGTTTTACTTTTATTTGCTTCAGTTTTAAAAGTACATTTTAATGTGTTTTTCACAGTGTGGGAAAAATCTACTAAACTTGTTTTCCACGGACAACGCAATCTGTCCATTTCACACAAAAAATGGGCAAAAGCAACTTAAATTGGCACCAAATCCACTAGTTACAAGAACAAAAAAAAATGAGTAATTTGCTGAAGATTGGCTCAGAAAGTGACAAACAGATTAGAAAAACTGTATCACAGATAAGGAGACATTTTCTAGATGGCAGCAGGATAAAACTTCAATTAAACACTATCTAAGCGTAAGCTGGAGACCAGGATTAAACAGGATAATAAAAAGGAAAGTATTGGTCTAGCAGGTTCATGCTATATTTTAGTCAGGTCAAGATAACCTGAAGGTGAAAACGCAATGAATGACTGAGGAGATGGATAACTCTGGATATAAGAGATCAACATAGAAACAGATATAGACAATGAAGGATAACCATATTCAAATATTTAGAGAGCGTCACACAGACCAGCTGCAACCAACATGTCAGTTCTTAGACCAGGACTTCTAATGGATTCCCACCAATTGCTCGGTCACAGACCTCAAGAGTAGCCCAGGCTCCTCGAGACATGGAATCACACAGGTCCTTGTACTAGGAGCATACAGACTCACAACTACAGAAGGGATCCTTCTGTTGGCAAAATCCTCCTCCAGATTTCCTAGACAGCATTTCAGGTGTCGATAGAAGTTGCTGAGTCTGCCGTAAAGTAAGCACGTGAACACCGGGTTTTGAAATCCCTGCTTCTTCATTTGAATTATAGATGTAATTAATTGAGTGTCGTGTTGGACCAGTCCTTACGTTCTTGAAAACTTGATATCACTGACATAATGCAAATTCCTTCCCTCTCCACTTTTACAGTGTTGCCCTTTCAACGAAAAGCTTTGGGGGCACGAGATTTCAGATAGAGTAGTGAAGAGACACGCACACCTCCCACAGCATTTTAATCACAGGTTGGGTTTCCTTCGGATAGTAACGGACCAGGAGAAAATAATGCTTTGTTTGGCAAGTAGCAAAAAGTAGCACAAGGGTAGAAAGCTCCAAGGAGAAAAGAAATCCCAGTTTTGAATAATGTGATAGGACAATTTGAACTCCTAGCAATTCTGCAGCGGGATTTTCCTCTTTTTGTGAATGAACTCTAACATGTAGAGTCTTGTGCAGAGAGAGTCCTTGCGGGTTTTTGGGCTGTCTGGATACTTTTGCTTTAGGTTAAAGGGAAAACATGGAGGAAAAGCTTCTGAACACCTGCAGAGAGCTTAAGGACATACAGTTACTCAGAGACAGGTTCCTCCTTCCTGGCTTCCTCCACACACCATGCTCTGCCAGCAGTTTTAACCTATTTTACCTGCACAGGTATATACAGCAATTAAACCAAACTCTTCTTTTGCATTGGCTGGAAAGCTCCTTGCTTTGCAGAGTAGTTATGCCCACAGCAATCACTGCCCAGTGTCTCCTCGCAACACTGCTGCCACAGAAGGACAGGCAAACTGGGTGCAAAGACGAAGGCTCCCTGAGCCAGGAGGTGAAGGGATGCTCCTGGGCACAGTGGGCACTGAGCTACCAGTGAGCCTGTGGCACAGCCTGTGCTGCAGAGAGCCCATAGCACAAATGCTGGGGCACCCACTGTGCTCTGAGCTTGGTTTCTCTTCCCAATTTTATTTATTGGTTTTTTTAATCTTCAGGGAAAATTAGCAACTCTCATTCCTCTCTGACGGATACATTGCAATACAATATTTTAGTTTCTTGGATCTTCACATCATGCTGCCGTTCCCCGGGTAGGAACAGAAGAAGTGGTCCATACCACAAACAGAGTAGGTTTCAAAGATTTTCAGAAGAGATCATAATTAACAAACAATTAAGAAAGAACTCATCTGTTCTTTAAAGCCTGGGCTAATACCATTGAAAGGAGATCCAGACACACTTCTGCAAATATTTTAGCAGAAATATTTCTAGGATGTTAAAAAAATAGCCCAGAATGTCAAGTGTTTGTTACTGTTGGTTCTTTATTTGTTTAGTTTGGGCCAAAGGGCTCCTCTTCTCATGAAAACACTTTGAAAGAAAATCTGCAATTCCCTCCCCTCAGCTTTTCAGTTCTAGTTAGCTTCGTCCTGTACAACATAATTACTTCTTGCTCTTGATATCACAGTAATTTTGGCTAATAGATGTAGCTCAGACAAAGCTACCTGCAGACAGCACCATCGCATCCTCTGTCATCTCAACCCTGACACGGATTTTCAGACTCCAGTAGTCCCTTCGGCATTTATTTCACTCAGCCTTTAGTCAGGTGCACATTTAGCTGGGTGTGTGGTGCTTACGTTCCTGAGCATGGTTGAGCTGGTAGTTGGTGCTCCCTAGAAACTGAACATCTCCTTTTGTGGCAGCAAGCAAGACACTTCAGTAATATTCAAAGCAGCAGGAAATTCATGCTTGTGTTTCTCTCATCACCAACACTGAGCATCCAAGCTCATGTTTTGTCCCACTGTTTCTGCTCTGTTGGCCGCTAGGACGTTTGAGGACCACTGATCACACCCCACATCCATCCTTGTTGAGCTGCCAGACATCCCTCTCACAACCGCTGTCAGAAGTTTTCCAGGTCTGCCAGGACAGTCAGTGCTGGCCAGGGCACTGCTGTGAGAGGGATCCCTGCCGATGGCATCCCCACCGAAGGCATCCTCATGGATGACATCCCCATGGATGGCATCCCCACCAATGGCATCCCCATGGATGGCATCTCCACTGATGGCATCCCCATAGATGACATCCCCACTGATGGCATTCCCACGGATGGCATCCCCACCGAAGGCATCCCCATAGATGACATCCCCGCAGTGCCAGGCCCAGGCCAGGCTGTGAGAGAAGGGGTGGGAGCCCCCACACTCAGAACAACGAGCCGTTCAAACACAGCAGTAACACAGGCTCTGCAAAAGCGCTGTAAACACACTCAAATAAAGTACCTCTCTTAGCTAGCAAATTGCATTCCCTACCCACAGCCATGGCTTCCAGCAGGGCAGGGCTGGTGCTCGGTACTCCCGTGGTGGACACGTGCTTCATGGGTCTCCCTGAATGGGTCCTATGGTGTGGGTACCCGCACCACGCCCTGAGCTGCACTGCCATGGAAATACACACCCAGCCCTACAGCCACACATCCAGCAACCGTGAGCGATAGACTGACACTTAAACCCCTTTCTCTGAAGAGCCTCTTGTAAATATAGAACACAGAAAACAGGACAGAATGCCAGAAAACAGGACACACGTACCAGGATTGTGGATTATGTGCAGGATCACACTGAAATGTCACCTTCCCCCTTATTCCCCCCTTTCCTTCTTCTGTCTCTGCTGTGCACTGAGTATCCCAGTGGTCCATATCATCATGGATCAATCTTTCTCCTCCCGTTTGTGCGCTGTGGTACCCCTCTAAAGAGTTTTTTATTTCCAGCTGTCAGGACTGGGAGAGAGCTGGAAAAAGGATTTTACTGCCCAAGCATCTACATACTTGACTGCTGCGTGCATGGTCTGCTTTTTGCCCTAGGAGACCTTGATCAAACCGGCAGTGCAAGGAAGGAATAGAGACTTCTGTCCTGCAACATCACCAACAGAAGGCCAGCAGAAATAGCAATCATGCTCATTTCTTCCTTTCACACTTTCCTGAAAAGAAAAACCATGAAAGAGTAGAGAACAAATCACCAGCGCTTCCATGCGTGCACTGGCATGGGCTGGCACGCTGGTACCTGCGCTTCGCTAAATTCATGTGAATTCCTTCATTTATGGTCAACTTCAAGTTGAGAGAATAAACACAAGACGAGCCATCAGTCACCTTTTTAAGGACTGACAAATCACACAGTGTTTCTTCCTAATCCCTTTGCCCCTCAATCCAAGATTAGTAGTAAAATGACATTCTGAAATGCATTTAATTGGCTGATGGGCAGGAGAGGGGCAACTGCTAAATAAAAAGTTCCTGTCACTGTTCAGTGATTGCTTTAAGAAATCAGAGGAAACCCTCTTGAGACTGACTCTTCCCTCGCAAGTTGCTGTTTGTAGTCTGCTTTACACGTGGTCTTGCAAGCCTGCAATTAAATGTTGTGAAAGACAGGCAGTGCTAAGCAACAGAGAGGACAACACACAGCGAGCCAGCCCCCAGGTTGGAACAGCCTTTGAACTATGAACTCAGCCTTTCCAGCTTTCGAGGAGCTCTGAATTTCCTCACGTAAAGATTAGTAACCAAGCATTCTTCTTAAAAGGGCTCGAAGGTAGCAAAGCTCAATCTCAGTGGTCTTTGATGCCAAAACAGAGCCTTCCTTCCCATCCACAGCTGTGCATGCAAAAGATGATAAATTAAATTAGCTATTGTTTCTCCAACTGCTTGTTGGGACTGAGTACATTGCTTAAAAAAAAACCACTCTGGAATTTAACAATGAAACAAGTCCCATTTTAATGGGACCAGTCCCATTTTAATATCTGTATGCATAAATGGAAAGCAAGAATTCACTTCCATTTGTGCATTGTTCCCTCCCTACTCCCATACCAATTAGTGAATATACATCAACTAGCTGAACGATCTGTTGTTCAAGGCTCTGGGTTTTTGGCTGAGTGCTGATATGCTTGGCACCAATCACGCTAATTTAGAAGTTATTTGGATGTTCTAGCTTGCCATTATTCCATTATTTTTTAAAAAGTGAAATCCCAAACAATTATTAATCCTCCAAGGAAAGGCTCGATTGCTTTAAAAATCCAACCAAATAATACA
>VWPV01021916.1:0-22220 GCA_013389885.1 Geococcyx californianus
CCCGAACCATTCCATGACTCTACGAATCCTCTAGAACAGGGGTTTGCTGTTGTCTGGATTGGGCTGGGGAAGCCTCCCTAGGGAACGCGCTGGGCTGGGGGCTCAGATTTGCTTGTGCCTTTGCTGGGTTGTGGGTTTTATCCCAAGTAGAGTTCCTAAGTGCCCATATATGTTCATAACATTTCCTTGAAAATCAAATTTATCATTTCATAAGCACAGTTATTGGGTTTGCTCTTTTCAAGAAAACATTCAAAACATATAATGTTTTGGGATAATTTTAAAATCCTATTTCTGTTCTGTCCTTTCAATCCCTGTAATGGATTCTGCCACGTCCTTCACTGCAATTGCTTACAAGCAAATGGAATTTATGATTTATGATGTAATTTGGTGCCATGTTTGACAGCTATGATTGTCTAATCTCACAGATAAACGCTCTAGGGTTGCACCCCTGGGAGCCACTAACGATGTGTCTTCACTCCAGAGAATAATTTTGGTTTAATTGTTGTACTTCTACTTCCTACCCCCAACTCTGAATACAATTCGAATTACAGTTGGTGCATAACAAAAAGCACTGGGTAGCAGCTCCCTTCGTGGCTCCCCCCATGGAATTTTCTGGAATATGCAACTGGTTTGTCTTAAAAAATCAAAAAATTTTTAAATTAGCAAAGAAAAAACACAATAGTTCTGTGTGAAGAGTGAGCACCTCTGGACGTAGGGGCTAAGTGAGAGCATTTCTCATTTTGATCTTCACTTCCATAACTGCAGAGCTCTACCTGACCACTTCCCTCTCTCCGTGCGATCCCAGTCTGTCCCACTATCCCGCACATGTGCCTTCATCACTCTGGGTAGACTGAAGCTATATGTGGAAAATGCCCGCGACCATTTCTCCACATCCCCCTGACCTCTGAATTGGAGGAGGAGTATTTTTTCATTGGTCTTGTTTACATCAAAAAGAGAGGTTTAAAAATTTAACCCACGCATAATGAAAGCGACCCCAGACACTTTAAACATCTCTTTTTGTACCACTGCTCTTCAGAATCACAGTAGTTCTGCAAGAGTAATGGAAAACAGTCCCACCGACTGAAATCTGACCATGGACAATGGACAAAGGGAATCTCTCCTTGTCCTTGTCCATGGACACCACAGTGCTCCAGCCAACCAGGCCCAACACCCAACGCCGAAGATGTTCCAGCTGTGGTGCTGCCTCACCCTCTGCTCCATCTGCATTTCTAGCTCTCCTTGCTTGAGAGGGTGTTGCTGCTCTGTCCGATAAGTTGCAAATGGAACTGCAGAATTCTCACCATTAATTCCACTAAGCCAGGCACTTGCACGAGTTCCACAGCTATTTCCCCTAAGAAGAAACTCAAAAGAACATAACATTTGTTACAAACACTACTTCCCAACCAGTCCCTGCCACTGCCTGGCTGCTGCTGTCCTTCAGTGTCCCTTCAAGCGGAGCCTCCGAACGACAGTTATTTTACATCAGAAACCATGTTGAGCCCCAGACAGGCAGTAAATGTAATTTCAATGCTATCACAACCTCTAACTCAATGTATTTCATGTTCTAGATGGTAAAAAACCCCCTCTGCAAGCACGTTTGGGGATGAATTTGCCTGGATTTCTGCTCCCATTAAAATACCAAGAGAAGGGAATGGGGGAAATGAGAGGACACACAGCGCACTGATCACTGAACGTCTAAATCAAAAAAAGAAGGCAGCCACCCCCATCACATGAGCCTGGGCATGTGGAACATTTCCTAAAAGTGGGATTACACTCAGATCCACGAAAAGGTTCTCAAGCTCAAGGACAAGATGCTGGAGGCAGTAAGTTCGCCAGCGGGAGTCCTGTGTCCAGTTCTAGAAAACCCAACACAAGGATATGGAACTGTTGGAATGGGTCTAGAGGAGGCTACGGAGATGACTGAGGGCCACAGCACCTCTCCTGTGAGGACAGGCTGAGAGAAGAGTGATTTAGAGAAAACCAGGGCCAGGGGAAGTGTTGTAGACAAGGCTTCCCCAGAAGGACAGGGACTCCCCATGGGAATGCAGAGAGAAGCCAGCTGGGACCGGACTCAGAGAAAAGAGAAAACACCAAGGACAGGAGCCGGAGAAGACGGCTGCCACAGTCTCAGACCAACTACAACCACTCTGGACCCTGCAGTGAGTCACAGATCGCTGGAGGAACGTGACCGTATGGGGGTTCAACCAACACCTCCCAGTGAGGCTGTACTGAGAAACCAGCAGCTGCCCATGCCCAACATGTTCATGTTTAGATACCAAGCGATTATTTTTCAAAGCATTAGGAACCAAATAATTAAAGGTCTAAAATATAAAAATTCTACTTAACCAAGCAGGCTGTGTTGCAGGGGATGATGAACAAGTTGTGTCCTTTCCTCCATGCCCAGGGCCACTGGGCTGCCCAGAAGAAAGGAACAGATGGGATAGGGGGGAAAAGAACGATCAAAATGGATTACAGCAATGGGAACAATATTCACACTGGACAAGAATAAAGAAGCCCTTGTGCTGCAGTGCTGAGGAGGGTGAGGAAGTCAAGGCAACTGGTAAGGGAGCAGAAGTAATGGTGTGGCTTTCAGAGCACTGCATAGTTTCCCTCATGAGAAGCTCTCCATAGCATCACTGAAGTTCAAGTACATTTTGCATAGAATGGAAAAATAAAGCATTCATTGGCCTCATGTGCACGTGAAGACGTGGGAACCAGGCTTAGAAAGGAATTGAGCTGCTTTCTACAAATGCAACCACCCCTCCTTCTATTGTTGGGGTTGGCAAAATGAGCATTGAGGGTGTTGCCTCCATAAAGAGCTAAGAAAAATAATAGGATCTTAAACATTGTAGGAACAAAAAGAAGTAGAATTATTGATCGCTTCCTCTAGACTGTAAAATACTTGTGAATAAACATCTGAGCCAGAAGGAAAAGGGAAGACAATGAGTACAACCATGGCAATCACGGCACCAAGCCTGACAACATTCCAGAAGCCTTTGGCCAACACCCTCACACACATGGTGTGAATGTTGGGGTGTCCAGTGCAGGGACAGAAGTTGGACTCGATGACACTTGTGGTTCCCTTCCAACTCTGGTCATTTTGTGATTCTGTGATTTCCCTTCAACAGGAAGGTTCAATAAAACCTGAACTGTAAATCCAGCCCCTGTTCTCCAAGCTGCAGCTTCCAGAGCACAACAAACCCAACTACATCTACTGGCCATTGGTCTGTGTCTCATCCCAGAGACACAGCGGGAACTCTAAACCCACCTTCATTATGGGGTTAGGTTTGTATTTTATGGGTTAAGTTTTGGATAGTTAATCTAGGAATTTATTTGAAACCTGTTTCCTCTCTCAGTATGGCAGACGAAACCAGCACCATCCGCCCAAGAGAAACAGGAGAAAAGTCAATCGCTTCCATAGCAACCAACATACTGAATTGCCACAACTCTCTTCTGCAATTAGGGCTGATCACAATGATTTCCCATTCCCTTCAGGTCAGTGGGTTTGATAATGCTGGGAAAACCACAACTGTTTGTCAGGCCAGGGATGGTTCTCATTCCTTTGCCTTCCTCCCAATCCATCACTGTCCAATACACCGGGTTGCGAAGATGATCTGAGAGCTGGAGCCTCTTCTGTGAGGACAGGCTGAGAGAGTTGGGGTTGTTCAGCCTGGAGAAGAAAATGCTCTGGGGACAACTTGGAGTGGTCTTCCAGTATGGAAAGGGGCAAGGGACTTTTTACAAGGGCTTGTAGCGATAGGACGAGGGGTAATGGCTTTAAATTGGAAGGGGGAATATTTAGATGAGACATTAGGAAGAAATTCTTCACAATGGGGGTGGTGAGACACAGAGAAGCAGAGGCTGCCCAATCCCTGGAGGTGCTCAAGGCCAGGTTGGATGGGGCTTGGAGCCCCCTGATCCAGTGGGAGGGGGTGGGACTGGATGGGCCCTGCCAACCCAAACCATTCCATGATTCTATGAATATGACAGAGGTTGGACAAGGCCCCTGGTGGATGAATTTGGGCGTTTGTGGAGTTTTTTGGCTCACTGCCTGTATTTTCACCATGAAAAATCAACGCTGTTTCGTGCCTTCCCTGTTAAACAGCTTTTTCCAGCACCTGAGGAATGTTTTGTTGTATTTCACAGAAGTGGGTGGTTGGTGTAAAATGAAAAAGACACATTTTCCATGATGAAAAGAAAGCAGCAGCAGCAGCAGCAGATGTCAACCTCAACAATTCTTTAACCAAAGAAAGAGAAAAGGGAGAAAGGAGATGAACATGAACGATGCTGTGATGGTGAATCACCCTTTGCTGTCCATAGCGGCGGCACTGCTGGGGTTCATAACCCAATTATGGATGGAAGCAGACGCCTGCCAGCCTTGGAAAAAGCACCATCCCCTAACCAGACATTCAAGATTTGTGTCCCAAAATTTCTGAAGAAGAATTTAATCAAATTAAAAGATAATGTCATAACATACTTAGCCTTGAAACACAATGACAAGGCAATAAATCACCCAAAAAGCAACTGCAAACACTGATCAGAGAGAAAAGGCAATTACCTGAAACACCATCCATCTCAGACCTCTTCCTGGAGGTTTTCTGAGCATTTATAAGTCAAAAGATGTTTTAGCTACCATCTAAAAGCAAAAAGCCTTTAAAGAACGATGCCCTCGTGATAGACAACTATGCAAAACCATGAAGCCAGATGCCACTCCCTACACAAGGAGGGGATGGGGCAGGAGGGAGGTGGGAAAAATCTGTGGAAAAACCACAGCACATCAAACTGTGAAGCACCAGGTCATCACAGAAAAAGGTTAACAGTCATTAACAGGGGTTTAGAGGTGAACTGCTCTGCCATGTTGTCCCCAGCAAGAGCGATGACGGCTGTTCCACTGCCTTACAAAGGCCAACAAGAAGGAATGCCTGAACGTCTCTGGAGGTTCAGAACAGAGCAAGGAGAGAGCACAGATCTGACTCCCTTTGGAGCTGTCTTATAAAGCCACTACTCAGTCCAGACAAAAGGACCATCTTCCCCAACACAGACTTCTCAAGACCAAAAGGGCTGTATTGAACTTGAATTGACCACTGTAGCATAAAAACGCAGAAAGGGGTTTCCCAGAGCTACAGAGAAACTTTTTTTTTGGCCATAATCTTAAGGGCAACAACTATAAAATATGGCCAATTTCTGCTTTCACTTAAAGAGATTAAATGCATCCTGCAGAATTCACTGGCTGCCTTTGGCAAATCAGAATCATGGAACGGTTTGTGTTGGAAGGGACCTCAAAGCCCATCCAGTGCCACCCCCTGGCATGGGCAAGGACTCCTCCCACTGCATCAGGGGGCTCCAAGCCCCATCCAACCTGGCCTGGAACACCTCCAGGGATGGGGCAGCCACCACTGCTCTGGGCACCCTGGGCCAGGGCCTCCCCACCCTCACAGCAAAACATTTCTCCCTAAGATCTCATCTCAGTCTCCCCTGTTTTAGCTGAAACTGTTCCTCCTCATTCTCTCTCTGCACTCCCTGATCCAGAACCCCTCCCCAGCTTTCCTGTGTCCCCTTTCAGCAGTGGGAGCTGCTCTAAGGTCTCCCCAGAGCTTTCTCTTCTCCAGGCTGAATGAACAACCCCAACTCTCTCAGCCTGTCTCCAGCCCTCAGATCATCTCTGTAGCCTCCTCTGGACTTGCTCTAACAGATTCATGTCCTTCCTGGGCTGAGGACTCCAGAACTGACCAGAATTCTCCAGGTGGGGTCTCACCAGAGCAAAGCAGAGGGGCAGAATCCCCTCCCTCACCCTGCTGGTCCCACTGCTTGGGATGCAGCCCAGCACACGGTTTGGCTTTCTGGGCTGCAAGTGCACATTGCCAGCTCATGTGGAGCTTCTCATCCACCAACACCCCCAAGCTCTTCCCTTCAGGGCTGCTCCCAACCCATTAATATCAAGATTAAAGCTTTACTATGCTTGTCCTTTCAGAAATTCCCTCAGAAGAGACTGGGCATCTGATTCCTCTTCGTTCCTCAAAGTTCAAACATGTTGAGTGCACCAGCTCATACACCTACTCAGACCGTGCGATCTCAAAAGCCAAAACCACCCCCAGCAGCAACACAAGAGGCCGGGTGGCTGCTGAGGAACCAACCTCCCCGGAACGTGCAAAGATCTGCCTGAGGCCTTAAAATAAACATTTTAGCATTGAGTAAAATTTCATCTCTCGGCATCTCCAACTGAAATAATTATTTCTATATGCAGAGCAGATAATGTTCTCTCCTTGCTGCTATCTAGTGTTTTAAACTGCCTTTAAGTGTATAATTAATTACATTACTTGTCAGGGATCGCTTTACAAACCACTCCACCTCCGCTCAATTGCCAGGCTCCAGCCTATCTCTAGCTTTATCTGTTACATCTTTGAACTTGTATCATCATTCCTGGAGACACTGGGGCTTTAACACTGGGTGCTCACACCCTCCACAGGATGCACACACTTTGAAAAGGGTTAAAAGAAATCTAACACTGAAGAATAGTGCTATATTTCCTTGGAAAAGTGATTACAGACAGTGCCTGCTGGCTTTGCTGCAGTGCAGAGAAGGACTCGGTCCCTCTTCCTCCCCTTTCCCAACAGGAGGTGGACTCTACACCCACACTCAGTGTCCTTTGGTCGTTAAAGTGCTCCAGATCTTTTCCTTTCTTTTCTTTGGTAGACAGGGATCCTTCCCCACCATCCACTTCCTCATGAAATCATGGAATAGGTTGGGATGGAATTGACCTTAAAGCCCACCCAGTCCCACCCCCTTATCATGGGCAGAGAGCCCTACCACTGGATCAGAGCCCCATCCAACCTGGCCTGGAACACCTCCAGGGATGGGGCAGCCACCACTGCTCTGGGCAACCTGGGCCAGGGCCTCCCCACCCTCACAACAAAACATTTCTCCCTCAGATCTCATCTCAATCTCCCCTCTTTCAGCTCAAAACCGTTCCCCTCGTCCCGTCCCTCCACTCCCTGATCCAGAGCCTCTCCCCAGCTTTCCTGGAGCCCCTTTCAGTACTGGAGGCTGCTCTAGGGTCTTCCCAGAGCCTTCTCTTCTCCAGGCTCAACAACCCCATCTCTCCCAGCCCTCTCCAAGTCTGATCATCTGAGCTACTTCAATCCAGCCCAGCCAAACCTCCAGCCCTCACATTATGGCTATTTGCACAGCAGGAATTGTAAATCCCGGCAGGTAAAGCACAATCCATGAGTGAAAGAAAACCTGCAGGGCAACTGCTCACGTTCGCCTCATGGCAGCTCCGAGCAGGGGGACGAAGGGAGGAGCTGCAGCACTGCAAGATGCAAACTCTGCATGCTACAAATCTTCTTTTACTAACAGCTTCCAAACCCCTTTCCCAATGGATTCCCACCTCCCTACCCGTCTCCCTCTGCTAACACAAACCTGGCTGGGCTCCTCAGAAGCCGCAGCACCTGGCGCTGGGCAAACGCAGGTTCCGTAGCCGGACAACGTCCTGGGTGCCAAGCACACATGGACACGATAGAGAGAGGTGCTCCCCTGGAGCACACGTCTGGGCACTGAAACTCCAAACCTGAGGTTTCTCCCTGACTGCCAGTTGGTGCTGCTCACCAGCGTGCGCTACGACAGCTCTTTTTTGGCTCTTGCTTTTTCCCCTTTCTTAATGATGCTTCATGTTCCTTTCATGATACTTCAAGGCAGTGGGAAACTCTGTTTTTCCCTTCAGATCACTATCAGTGAGGGAAGGAGATTAAAAAGCAAACAAAAATCATTGTCAGAGCCTGCTCCTGGGCTTGGCAGGAGTCCTGCCCTTCAAACCCCGCCCGGCAAGCAAGGCTGAGGTGGGGGGGAGACACCTGCAAGCATCCCTGCAAGACAGAACACATGGAACGCAGGACACAGGAATGGGGAATTTATGCTTTTTAAGTCAAATTTACAATTCAATTATAATTCTCTGTGGATGCAATCATAATAAGTTTCAAATTATTAACGATTATAAACATGACAGCAGAAGCAATTTAGTTGGAAGAAGAAAGAGCCGCAAAGGAAAAAAATTTTAATTGTAATTCATGATGGTTGAAAAAGAAAGCGCACGTTTCACAGCAACCATGGCCCCGAAGGACGCACCGCCAAGCACAGGGACTGCCTTCTTTTTCCCTAAGACAACTCCTCTTTCAAACACAATACAGTAAAGAAAGTCCACAGTCAAAATCTGGACAACATTCCATTAATTCCTCCAATTGTGTGGACTCTGTAAGCCCACCCGCATCCACAGCTCCCTGATTTCAGAACTATTTATCCACACGAGCTTGTCTGCAGCAGCTATAGATTTAAAAGGAAGATGTCACATCTTTGCACGCCACTTCTAAACTCTCCACATCCTTTCACCCCACGCAAGACCTGTGCTGAACACGGGTCCCTTTGGTTCCTAAGCTCGGGAAAGCCAGGGGAGTGCAGAACTGAGCCAAAATCTCACTGCAACTGTTGAGCTGCTTTAAGACGGCGCCGGCCACGGCCCCATCCTCCTCCAAGGGCAGCACCTCCACAGCCTCCAGCCCTGCCCAGGTTGCCACTTCCAAGTTCGGAAGGATCTGAGGAACAACACCAAGTTGGGGGAGCGTTGCTGCTGTATAAAGATTTCACAGCACGAGGTCTGACCGGGCTGAGTGGTGTCTGTGTCGCTGCCGGCAGACAGGGCTCAGTCAGGGAGCAACACCACCCTTGTCGACTTACATTCTGACCAGAGGCCTCCAGTAAGACATAGGCTTTTAAGAGTAATTATAGCAGGATACATAAAATCAGAAGATACTTCTTTAAGAACAATACATCAAATACGCAATATTGTTGGTAAACAAGAACCCATGGGTTTGCATTAGTGGATTTAATGATATTTCTGAAACCTAGTTTTGTTCCAGCCTCTCTGAACACCAGCATCACAAATTATAAGTAGTATGTTTATTGGATCATTTATATCCTTTTCAAAGCTCTTTAGAGTTTAGAAGTAAACTATCCTGAGGGGAGAGCGGCCACACGCAAAATTGCCAGGAACAAACGTGAGAGGCTCTCAGTAAAAACTCATTTCAAGTTTCCGAGCCAACGCAGCTCGGCTGGGGAAGCTCCGATTGCCCACGGAGAGAAAGGAGCCACACTAAAGCTAAAAGTCCTGCCGGGCTGGACGTGCCCACTGTCCCTCTGACCACGGAGCCTGCGCGTGCAGCTTACCGGGGCAGAACGCATCCACGTCCAGCTTCTGGGCCGCAGAAAGCGTTGGCGAGCCAAGCTCGGACTCGGGGATTCGAGGGCTCTCAACAAACTTTGCTTTCCTCAAAGGGGCTAAGGAGAAGGAGGGGGAAAGAGAAAGAGAGGTCATGAGTAAGGGAAATAGCAGGCACCAGATGGAAGCACTTAACGCAACGACACTGTCAGACTCAGATCAGGTTACCCCTTTTTCTTTTTTTTTTTTGGCCAGAAAAAAAGTTATCTGCATTCTTTACAGAGGAGATGGCTCTGCTTAAAGCTCCAACTGCACCGTCTTACTATAAAGCGTGTGAGTATCCAGGCACATTCTTGATACTCTGAAATGCTCGTGTGAGTATCCAGGCACATTCTTGATACTCTGAAATGCTTCCTTTTTTCTCTACTTTATTAAATAAATTGTTTTATAGGAAGCAAATGGGCCCGGATTCAGCAACCGCAGAAAAGCTGCGATCAGCGAGGAGCCCAGAGCCCATCAGGGTTTAAGATCTTTAACGAGAAATATCTGAAGCAAATGCACAAATTCTGTGTTCAGTAATTGTTTCCTTTGGATAAAAAATTTTGATTGCAACCCATTCTGAATGTCTGACCAATCAGATCTGGGGTTCAACACAAAAGGGCAGAGGAAAGCTCATGCTGCCCAAGACAAAACCACTTCACTGTTATCCCTTGCAAACCCAGAAAAGATTCAAAAGACTTTAAAATAAAGAAGAGGGAAAAGGTAAGACTGGCTGTAACAAAGCAGTGCTGACCACTCTTTCCTGCAAAAGGGGATTTCCCACATGTTTTAACAGCCTGAATGCTAAAAGAAACAAAGTTCTGTGCAGCATTTGTTTGTAATAAAATAATTACTAAAACACTTTATTAATAAAGTTTTTGAACAGATATTCATTCCAGACCAGAAAAAAATAGAACAAGTAAGTTTTATGCAGAGATTACAATGTTACATTCAAAGACTCTTCATGCCGGTTAGAGAGAGGCTGATGTGCAAAGCCGCCCTGCAGACGGGCTGTGTGCTTCATCCCCCCCCAGTTCGCAGCAGAACATCATCCTTTATATTTATAGTGCCCTGTCCTGTAAATTCAATTTGGGATCTGAAACTGAAGATGGGGGATGTTTGTTCTCATGCACCTCCTGTAATAAAAGCCCAACAGGTCACACGGCGCCCTTGGAGGCAGCAATAAATCTCCTGCTTTTGAGGAGCCTGCACGCGGGCAGCGTGGTTGGACACGCTGGGGAGAAGGATCAGTGGCTCCGATAGTGGGAAACCAGGGCTGCACTCAAGGAGTGGCTCTAGCGAGCTCAGGTGGGGCAGAAATGAACCCAGGAATTTTGAAACGGAAATAAAGGTTAGGGTGTGTTTTTTCAATAAAATGTGGCTGTGAGGCAGCCTACAGGCGAGGAATCAGCCTCTCTCTCTGCATCAAGGGAGGCACTGAGCACCCTCCTGACTCTCCTTCCCCTCAGGATCCAACCCAGGAGACACAAGGTGATGAGGAAGAAAAGGTACCGGCTTGCTGCTTGGCACAGGGAAAGCTGGGATAAGCACTGAATATGTTGACACAGATCCTTCCAGAGTCACCAAGCTGGGCCAGCGAATGCCGGAGGGACTGATGGGGACCAGGGCAGCCTGGAGATTCCCCTTCTGCCCCAGACCTGCTGTCAGCCCACCAGCAAAGGACGCTCATGGATGTGCAGCCCAGCTCAGATACACAACGCGATGCCCAACACCACGAGCCGGAAGCCAGGTGTGTAAGAAACACCCAACACGACCACGTGCAGGCGCCTGATCCACCCATGAGAAAGGTGATATAAAATCCACCATGCTGGTCCTGTGCCAGGCACTGACATCATGAAAACAGGTAAATATTGAGATAATGATCAGTATAGCATGGAAGCAGTTTAGAATAATAATTCTGCACGGGCCAACCCACCAATATTTCATTGGAAACTGCAGTTTTAACAAATAAATTTGTTTCAAATGTTTTAGCACAGCCCCAGAATCAGTCATTTTTATGATATCTATTAGAAATAGCTCTTCTTTCCTTTTGCTACCAGTCCTGGTTAACCCTAGAGCCATCCATCACCTGGTGCGGCCCCTGCAATGCCGATTTTGTTCTGAGATACAGAACAAACGTAGGTTTCATAGTCAAGAGATGTCAATGACTGCAGTGGGATTGTCACCAGGAGGTTCTGCACTACAGAATAGCAGAGCTCCTAACCCAAAGGGGAAGAAGAAACTGAACAAAGAGGACTGATGAGGCCAATTATGCCCCTTTCCAGAGGGCTCAGAAGCCTGCAGAAGAAGCAGAACCCGCACACTCCCATAGATCAGCACCCAACAGGCCAGTCCCCACCAACATGAGGTTTATTTCTGCATCCCTCTGGATCTCCTTCACTCCTCACCAAGGAGCTGACCCTGTCTGCTACTGTTCACACGACTAATTCCTGCCTTCCCCAAACAACTGCCTGCAACAGCAGAAGGGATCAGGATAAGCTCATGGATTCCATAAGCCAAGGCACCAATTCGTCTTTTGAGGGCAGAAATGAACTTTATGTTTTGCTCTTTTGAGGCCATATTTGTGGTTCTATGTCCAGTTCTGAAATTCCCAACATAAGGAGGATACAAACTGTAGAAACGGGTCCAGAGGAGGCCACAAAGATGATCAGAGAGCTGAAGCACCTCTGCTGTGAGGACAGGCTGGGAGAGTTGGGGTTGTTCAGCCTGTGGAAGAGACCTTAGAACAGCCTTCCAGTACTGAAACGTCCTCCAGGAAAGCTGAGGAGGGGCTCTTGACCAGGGAGTGCGGGATAGGACGAGAAGGAAGGGCTCTAAATTGGAAGGGGGACATTTAGATTAGGCATTAGGAAGAAATCCTTCACAATGAGTGTGGGGAGGCCCTGGTTGCCCGGAGAAGTGGTAGCTGCACCACCCCTAGGGGTGTTTAAAGCCATGTTGGATGGGGTATTGAGCACCCTGGTCCAGTGGGAGTTGGAACTGGATGGGCTTTAAGGTCCCTTCCAACTCAAACCATTCCAATATTCTGTTACCAACGTGGTGAATTCTCGCTGTGCTGCATGTTTACCTATCCACATAATTTTACAGTATTCACATTTTTATTCCCTAAAAAGCATGTCTTAAGCCTTAAAAACGCACGTCGCCATCAGATGAGAGGCTACACCAACACATCTCAGAGACAACAGTTCACTTTAAAAGACACGAGTCAATACAATCTCCCCAGTGTAACTACGGGTGGGGATAAAACCACTGAGCAATTGTTTCTTTTATTTCAGACATTCTTAACCTGAAAAAGACAAAAAGCCCTCCTAACTCCTACATAACCCGATTACATGAAGGGAGGATTTTCACGTAAAAGAATTAAGTGCTCCTGACTCCTGTCCAAAATGAAGATTATCCTGACAGATCCATATTTCGTCTTTAGTTTTCTACCGGAATAAACAACAAATGGCAACGCCATAAATTCAGAAATCCATTTTGCTGGGGTTTTGCCAAATATTAAAGGGTAACGATCTTTTTATCAAAGTACCTTTCATAAAATCATAGAATGATTTGGGTTGGAAGGGACCTTAAAGCCCATCCAGTTCCAACCCCTCTGCCATGGGCAGGGACACCTCCCACCAGACCAAGCACAACAGTTTGCCTCGGTCCTGAACATCCTCCCACGAGCACAGGTGAATCAAAGATCAAAGATCACGGGACGAGCATCCGGCACACACTATAAAAACTAATGAAAGCCTGGACAAAATCATATGAGGTCTCCTACAGCTGCCACTCTCCATCAGGCCTCGGAGTTCTGTAAGGTTTTCTGTACGCAAGAGATGGAGTTGAGGCACTAAAAAGCACTGAAACAGCTTTGCCTGTTGACACGAATGCTATTTTTTTGATCAAAGAACTACCAGAAAGAAGGATATTTGCAATAACCTGTTATAGAAACTTAACAAACGAAGCGGGGAGCTCAGTATTTGTTAACATTGTCTTTCCAGAGCTGCAAAAGGCACCCTGAAGTCAGAGAAACGAACTGGTCACAGGTAGCCTGAAGCCCCAACCCCGTCCCTTGGCTCCCACCACCAGGAGCTGATCTGTACACCCCGCAGGCCAGTCCTGCTCCCTAGGACTGAGGACAAAGCTAACCCTGATGTCTCACAAGACCTGACTTGCTTCTACTAATGTAGGAATTTATATTGAGGCAGCCAGAGAAGTGATTCCTGCAGTTCTCAGCAAGATGATTCTCATCGTTATCCAAACCCCTTCCTTCAGTGCAAGGAAAATACCCATCTGACTCTGAGAGCAACTTCTTCCTGCACAAGGGAAGTGATGGTTCTTCTGGGGTAGGGATTAACCGCGAAATGCAGAACAATTACCAGGGCAGGCAGCCAGAGTTTAATTAGAGGGCTCATTTCTGACCCTTTCACAGCAGGCTGTTTGTCTTCCAGTAGGGACAGAGACACAAATGATTTCTTTCTTGATTTCCATGCTAATTTTCCTTAACATCCAATCCAGATGCTGCCAATACCACACTGGCCCCAGCACCCGCCATCTTCACACAGCCAGGAACAGAAAGCTGTTTAAAACCTGTGCAGAACCTATTTCTTAGGAAAGCCTACACATGAGGGAAACTGCCCTTCTGGAAAGGAAGGATTCTGCTCTCTGGCATTCAGGATTGCCTGTTGATTATTTACCCAAAGGTGGCTTCTCACACTGGAAGAGACACAGTGGCTAAAATCTAAAGAGCTGCTGAGCTCCACCAACCAGAGGTGATGAGAGATGCTCCGTTCTCTTTCCTCAGATGACAGAGATGACCTGGTCACCTAATGCTACAGCTACGGGAGAATTAAAAAACATCCCTAAGCAGACACGCACTCAGAACAGAGGGACCGGACTGCAGCACAGCCCTGTCACATCCACACAGGGACAATAAGGCGTGAGGAGCTGCACTGCCCGGCAGTCTGTGGGCTGGATCCTCAAGAGCCTTTTCAACAACAGAGACTGAAAGTACACCCGTCCAAGGAGCAGAAACCAAGAGCCCAGTTCATTGTACTCCTCAAGCTTTGTCCATATTAGTTATTCATGACAGGCTAGAATGAGCTATACGGTAGAACAGTCCCTCCGACAAAGAAACCACCTGACATACAAGGGGCTGCTGATGGTTCATCCTTTCAAACACACACACCTTTCAAGCACAGAGCGCTGGGCTGAATCCTGGTGCTGTTTTTGAGCACCAAGCATCTTATCTACCACCACATAGAAATAAAACAAAAGGCAGACGAGGATGTGCTCCCTGTTTCCAAGCAATCATTTTATCTCTATTTGCATCGTGCTCTTGCTCAGCCTGTTGAACTTCTTAATTCTATTGCATTTTCTATGGTACCATTTCACCTAATTTAGAGACTAGTTAGTATTTTAATTAGAAAAAGGGTTTCTTTAGATCAAAAGGCACTGATGAAAGGAAATTATCATGGATTAGCAAAAGGTTTCATCTACTAAATTGAGTTTCAGCTCTGAAAGGAATGTTTTACTAAAAAATGGTTATTAACACCTAACGACCTGACCAACAAGGTGTTCTTCCAGGTAAGCATTTCAGTAGAGCTGAACTCATCGAATCATAGAATCATTGAGATTGGAAAAGCCCTCTAAGCTCATCCAGTCCAACTGTCAGCCCAGCCCCACCGTGCTGACTAAACCATGACCTGAAGTGCCATGGCCACATGCCTTTTTACCACCTCCAGGGATGGAGACTCCACCACTGCCCTGGGCAGCCTCTGCCAGGGCTTCAGTTTGTCAGTAAAGACGTCTTTCCTGGTATCCAACCTAAGCACAACTTGAGGCCTTTTCTTCTCATCACTTACTACTTACACGAAGAGACCAACAACTGTGTTACTATACTCTCCTTTCCAGAGCTGCAAAGAGTGATGAGGTGTCCCCTCAGCCTCCTCTTCTCCAGGCTAAGCTGCCCCAGGTCCCTCAGCTGCTTCTCATAAGATAAGGGCTCCAGAACCTTACATCCTTCTCAGGGCATTCTCCAGCAGCTTAAGGTCCTTCTTGTTCTGAGGGATACTCATTCCACAGTCCAAGTACAACACATACACCTCCACCTCTGTCTGTACACACCCACGAAGATACACAAGAAACCAATCTACCTACAGTCACAAAAGATGCTGGAGGGAACAGCGACGTTTTTCCAAAGCACGAACTGTGGATTTACTACCCCAGGGCACTTGGGACCCTCTCCTTGTATCAGTGCCTTACACACATTACAAAATCTTGCACTACAGTGCCCTCAATTGCATCAATGCAAACCACTATTACAGACTCACACACCTCATCGTTATAAACACAACAAACAGCCTGGCCACACGCCCGAGTTCTCCTGAGTTGTTCCTACAGGGCAGGTCCTGAGCAGAGTCTGGCCAAGGAGCTTGGCTGAAAATCAGCTCTTCTCCCCAATTTTGTCATCTCCCCACCTCACTCACACGAATACTGCTGAATTTAAGCTATACTTTGAACCCTCCTCTCCATGAAGAAATTTGCTGTCTTTGTATAAAATACTGGGTTTATCACAGGGTAAAGAAAGAGGTGAAAGAGTTAGCAATGATGCAATGAGTGAACCGCTCTGTGTTCACCACACACTCACCTCTTGCGACTGGTTCAGCTGATGAGCTGAATTTTGCACCTAAATATTGTATTTGCAAACACTTTGAGCATAATAATATGACATAAATCCTGTATAGAGAAAAAGTACTGCCCCAAACACGCAAGCTTTTCCAAACTCCTGCCCTGGTTCGGCTGCAATGGGAGGAGCCAGGGCACCAGTCTGAAGAGCAAACTTCAGAGAACTCATATTGAAAGAGAGGAAAAGCGGGCGCTTTGGGCTTGATCGGCTCCCCAGCTTTAGTTAATAACGCCGACAGCCATGCCAGAGGCTGATTCACGTGCTGGAAGCTGCCCAGTGGCTACGTAAAGCTGCGGAGAGCGGCTGCACTCAAGTCTCCCTTGGACTAAAATGTTTTAAGTGCTGCAGTGCTATTGATCCACAGAGCTCCTGGAACAAATCACTGTCGGATTCAACACAGCTGGACTACACCCAAAACACAAGGGATGCAGCTTTCAGCACTGCCTCGGATCCCAAATGAGTCTTTATTTTGCTGAGGTAAGAGCTGTAAAAAGAGAAAATCAAAGAATCATACAATTGCTTGACTGGAAAAGACTTTTGAGATCACTGAGTCCAACTGTACCTGTTGACCCTGAGACTGTTGCTGCTGTGGCACTTGGATACCAGTTCTGTGTCAGTACAATTTTAGGTATAAATTTCTTTAAAAAAGTCTTTCAAATTAAAATAGAGAAATTTAGATAACCCAGAGGTACCATACAGAAACCACTTTGTAACAGTAACAGGTCTTTCCCTTCTGTTATCTGAGCGCATAAAAGCTTTTGAAATTCCATTTTAAAGCCCCTCTCCTTCCACCCTATGTTACCGCAGCATCGTGGCAAGGCAGAATACATGAGGATTGAGAACAATGTGTTGCCTGGAAACACCACACTTGTTCTAAAACTTTCAGAAAACATGTTTATTATAGGAGATAAGGTCCTGAAACAATAAAATTGAAGGAAATGAAGGTGGGAGGTGGAACAGAGGAAAAAAAAAAAAGCAGGAAGATTCCAGCGAGCTGGTAAAGAGAGGGAAAAGGAGAGTTAAAATACGAATTTGTTCATAAAGACAGGTTTTGATAGTTGCTTCTTTAAACCATAAGTCTGTACCATGAAGAGCCTTCCTGTTATTGCTTCTCAAACCATTTTTTGCTAAAACTGCGGAGTAGCCTTCTCCAGAGGAGAGGATCCTGTGTCCTGTGGGACCAGAGAGCCACTGTGAAGTGATTTCACCCCCTCTGCCTCTCTCCAGACAAACAGCTCTGTGCAAGGCACAGAAAATAAGAGTCATCACGTTGATGTTAGAAAAAGATGTTCAGTGACCTCAGAAAGGAATAAGTCTTCAAGAAAAGTAGTTTAATGAAATCAAATTATAACTTCTCTTACTGAAATTATTACAGCCTCTCCCAAATAAAAACAAATATTTGATCACAATCGCCCCTCCTCATCAGTTTTCAAGAGAGAAAATAACTTGGTTTTGAAAGGCTTGCATAAATTTTCAATACAAACATAATAAAATAATACAGATGTCTGTGTGTTCAATAATGGCTGGTGCAACAGTTGCATCAAATTTGCACATTCAGAAAGAAAATAAGTTTCCTCTAAAACACTGACCTGTGTGCGGTCTGCCCTTCCAGACACAATTTTAGCTCAATTCCCATTTTGCTTATTATTGTTACTTATAATTTGTTATCAACCTTATCACTGCTGGAGACAACCAACAGCAACATCACTTGGATTCGACAATCTCAAAGTTCTTTTCCAATCAAATGATTCTGATTCTAACCCAGCCCTCTCCCACGTCAGCCCACATGGTTTGGTTTGAGGTTGGACCAGTCGGAGCATCCCAGCAGGAGTCTGTCGAGCAGCTGTTCCCTAGAATACTCTGGCAAGCCTTGAGGAAGAAAGTTGCTCCTATTAACGATCCCAGAAAGAAAAAAAACCCCTGTAGATAAGTTTATTTCCAACGTGGGCTGCCAAAAAGTCTTTCTCCCCGTAGGGGAGACAGCTCTGAGGAGCAGCAAGGTATTTAATTACATCTAGAGATGGCAGGAGGAGGAGGATACGGCACTTTGATCTTTCCTTTCAGACTTATCCAGTCGGAGTGACTCCTCGGAGCTGTGGCCCAGCAGTAGACTTCTCCACGTCATTTCCCATCTAAAATTCTTCTTTTCAGCATCTTCTGAAGTCTTTAAAATTGCTTCTTTTAGTAGAAATACCTCATGTGCGACTCAAGGCAGCAAGTTGTGTACAAGAGGAGGGCAGGCAATCAGCACCCCTCGCTCCAGCTTTCCAAGTCACCTTGTTATGAAAATAAGCAATTGCCCCCTGATGTTTTCCATGGGTTTCTATCACAGCCACTTTGCAAGTTTCAGACTTTGGAGGGAGCAAAGCCCTGGGACTACAGGATGAAATTCTGTCATTAAACTTTTAAGCCTATGTAAGTTCTGCCCAAATATCCCCAAAATCCTCCCAAAGGGCAGAACTGGGATGGGGCTGATCTGAGGGGAAAGCGCTCCTCACCCCTTCATATCCCTTTTCCCAACAGTTTTGTTTCATTAAATGTTCAATTTAAAACAGCTGAGAGGAGAATGCAACCAACCACGAGTGCTGAGTCATGTTATTCCCATTCAATCTCCTACTATCCTGGAATTCTTTCTTCAGCAATTTGGTAACTCAAATATTGCACTGGCACTAAAAATCAGACAAAACTCTTTCCTCCCTGAAAGAGTGGTGAAGCATTGGCAGATGCTGCCCAGGGCAGTGGTGGAGTCACCATCCCTCGGGAGGTTTAAAAGCCATGTGGATGTGGCGCTTGGAGATATGGTTCAGTGCTGGAGTTGGCAGTGTTGGGTTTACGGTTGGACCTGATGATCTTGAAGGTCTTTTCCAACCTAGACAATTCTGTGATTCTTTGACTGAGCCCAAGGTGTTATCCCTCAAAGCCCAAAAAAACTCCCATTGACATGACCAGTCCCTTTTAGAGAGAGATTTTCAACATTCACAACCTGCAGCACAAGTTCCTGCAAATCAACTACACAGTTTGAAAAATCACTTCCCAGTTTTGCACTGCTGCCCTAACTTCTGAAAACAGGGAAACAACCAACTTGGCTTCCCCTTTACATGGGCAATGGCTCTTACAAAGTCATCCCGACAGGCTGGTGAAGCCAGGCGGCGCTCACATTAACTTTATCCTTATATATCCTGTTTATCCAGGTGAGCAGTAACTGTGCCCTTCAGACCACTTTGCATTAAGTTGCTCCATACAGACCTCAGGCCAACAGGACCATAGTGTTCCAGAACTCCCTGAGAGCCCTTTTCAGTGCTTGATGCCATAACCACCTCCTTTCAGCCGCCTGGTGTTACAGAAGTAACAAACAAGAGGTTACACAGCATAGACAATAATTCAACTCCCTTGAACACCTTCTGGTCCTCAGGCTTTGTCACAGTTTGGTTTCGTGACCTGCTCTGCCATCGTTGCCACTCAGGACAGCCCCACCTCTCTGTCAGTCTGTCTTGGCAGCGTCGGTACCTACGCAGCCTTTGCTCGATGCCATTGCTAAGGCTGTGCGAGGGCTGGGCTGCTCTGTGTTCTACTGCTCCTCTACTATTAAAGCAGTGAAAAATTAACAACTGTGCTAGGCTTGCAGGGGATGTGAAAGGGAACAACAAGAAGGAATTATTCACTTCAGACACTGCTGCAAGAAGGCTGGTTCAGTATTTTACCAGCAGCGAAGAAGGATCAAAGGTAGCCACCCGATTCTACAGCCAAATGAAACATGAACGGCAGGGGCCAAGGCAAGCCCGAGCTGTACATAAAATCTAATTCTTTCCCCACCATATCCTTAGGATCGTACCAAGATACCACAGCCAAGGTAAGAGAGAAGGGTAAATTGTAAAATCTCCTGCCATCTAAAGCCCAAGCGATCCCACACTAAAGCATGTGTGTGACTGCATCCTGCTCGTGGTACAAACCGTGGCCACACAGCATCCAGGCTGATATAAATTACTCGATAACACGCACTTAAAACCAAGGCAAAAGATGTGAACAGATAAGGTGATTTTATTTATTTGTCAGTCATCCAAATGTTGCTATGCTAACACTAATATAGTTGGTTTAGCTGACGAAGGGAGGCCTATAATTACACTGACATGGAGGCATTCAATTGATACGAAACTGCATTTAGGATCCATATTGCTTTGCTGGTAGGAGCTTCACAGAACATTATATCCCTAAAATAAAGCTGCTTATCTGGCAAGACACCGGCCTGAATTAGCTGAATGTGTTTGTTAACACTTGAAAACCAGTATTACACTGTGTTTACAAGGTGTTTCTTTAGCTATGGAAATTGCAACCACTCAAGCACCTTTAGTTTTCAGTAATTGGTTCTTCGGTTTTATTTGCAGAAGTAAATGACCTGATAGAACTTTCTGGTTTGAGAAGTGATGGCTGCTCATCAGCCTTTCCTTTTGCAGAGGAACAGGGACAAGGGAACAGGCATGCCTGAACAGTTTAATTAACATCTAATGAACACAACGACGATCTGTGTGACCACACACAGTTAAGCGGAACAACTCTCAGCCTCTGCCAATGGTGTAGGTGGATCCAGCAGAGCAGCAGGGCCCTGACAATCAAGAGGGCAATTGTGTCCTGGGGGGCATCCAGCATGGCATCGCCAGCCAGGCAAGGGAGGAGATTGTCCTGCTCTGCTCCACAATGGTGTGGCCCCACCTCAAGTTTTGGGCATCACAGGATAAAGAGTATCTGAAGCCATTGGAGAGCATCCAGAGGAGGGCATGGAGCTGGGGAAGGGTCTAGTGGGGAAGCTGCATGAGGAATGGCTGAAGTCACTTGGTTTGTTCAGGCTGGAGAAAGAGGAGACATGAGGGGGGACCTCTGAAGTCTTGCTTCCTGAAGAGACAGGGCAGACAGGAATCCACAGCCAAGAGATTCACCTGGGTCACATTTACAGAGCAAACCCACTGCAACCCTGTACGAGCACGAGACAGGCAAACCCATCCAAGAGCAAGGACCAGCCCACCTCTTTCACCTCGGCATGACCCAAGGGGATACTCGAACACATCCTGCTGCACACAAAGGTACAGGAACGTGGTTTTCTTTTCTCAAGAGGTGAAATTTTAAAACATGAGAACAATGCTCAGTTTAAACGAGCATCTGCCCACCCAGACTTCCAATAAACTGGCCAGAACATTTCCTCTGCCCACACCACGTGGTACCTGACACTGTAAAACAAAGGGCACTGCGGCTGCTGGACAAACTCGACATGAAGCTAGGGTGTAACTGCATGATCAGCCCAAAAGAGCTTTACAGTGCAGCCCACTTCTTTCTGAACTCAAATCCCAGCACAAGGCTATGTGCTAAGGACTAGGTTGATGCAAACACAAAAGAAGAAATTTGATCTCATGTGTGTAAACAAAAACCATGTGCAGGGTTTAGGTGGTTATTTCATAGCATTGCTGGGTTCTTGGCAATCAGAGAGAAGGGTTCAGCACAACCATTTATTTATATGTGCACAAATGCCTTCCAAATACACACTTTATGGATTTGCTACAACACAAAGCTAAGCCCATGTGCTCTGTAGCAGTGATTCTTTTACTAGAAGACAATGCAGAGTTATTAATTCTCATCCCCTTATATAACCTGCTCTTGGATTAAGTGAGCAGCAAGAATCTGTCTGTTCTGCAGAGCATAACCAGCAACAGGTATGGATACACAGCACTCTCATTCCTCTTGTGCCAAACATAAAGCAGAAAAGCTCTTAGAAATGTTCTAATGCTTCAGGAAATGTTCACTTCCTTGCCTCTCGTCTGTATAACTGGGCTGACTGGGGAACAGGATTTCAAAGGTACCTTTGCTAACTGGGGGGATGGAAGGAGAGGATAAAGAAACCATAACTGTGTGTTTAAAAAATCCTGCAGAGCAATCGACAATCAAGACCTGAAGTAGCACCTGGTGAGGCACCAGGCTCAATATGTGACTGCCCTTAGACACAGAGCTCCTTCAAACAAGCCCCAGGAAGCCTTTTGAAACCCCCTGTGAAACCAGGGGTTTCACATTGCAATCTTCAGCCAAGCTGCTGCTCAGCGCTAATTAGAAGCCTCTGCATTTGGACAGGACAAATCCTTAGGGAAGAGGCACTTGGGCAGCCGTCACAAGCCTTGGACAAGTTCAGACTGTGACAGACAGGGACCAGACCTGTGTGTCCTGTGGGATAAGCAGCATTCAGCTATGACACAGCAAATGTCAGGTACCTTGGTAACAGAGAACCACAGAATGGTTTGG
>VWPV01021917.1:0-14104 GCA_013389885.1 Geococcyx californianus
TCGAGGTGCGGCCTCACCAGTGAGTACAGGGAGATAATCGCTTCCCTACTCATGCTGGCCACAATATTTCTGATACAGCCCAGGACACTGATGGCCTTGTTGGCAACCTGGGCACATCGCTGGCTCACCTTCAGCCAGCTGTTGACCAACAGTCTTAGGTCTTTTCCCACTGAACAGCCTTCCAGCTACACATCCCCAAGCCTGTAGCACTACATGGAGTCATTGTGACCCAAGTACAGGACACAGCACTTGGCCTTGTTAAATCCTATACAATTGGCTTCACACAATCAATCCAGCTCTGTCCAGATCCAGAGCTTTCCTACCCTCAAGTAAATCAACACTCCCACCAAATTTGCTATCCTCTGCAAATTTACTGAGGGTGAACACAATCCCTTTGTTCAGTGACCCCAATACTAAGTACTCAGAGTTAAATCACAAGTGATATTCCTAACTCAACTGTTTTGTATTCTGAGTTAACTAACAGCATTAAAAGATGAAGACTCCTCTGGGGGAGAATCTGTTCAGTCAATGTTTGAGTTGGAAAAGCATATATGCTTCTACACCGGTATGTGGTGGCTACATCTTTTTATTCAATCTGTTCTCTCTAATGTCCATTTTAGTTTCCCACCTTTCTGGAAAATTGTNTGGAGTCATTGTGACCCAAGTACAGGACACAGCACTTGGCCTTGTTAAATCCTATACAATTGGCTTCACACAATCAATCCAGCTCTGTCCAGATCCAGAGCTTTCCTACCCTCAAGTAAATCAACACTCCCACCAAATTTGCTATCCTCTGCAAATTTACTGAGGGTGAACACAATCCCTTTGTTCAGTGACCCCAATACTAAGTACTCAGAGTTAAATCACAAGTGATATTCCTAACTCAACTGTTTTGTATTCTGAGTTAACTAACAGCATTAAAAGATGAAGACTCCTCTGGGGGAGAATCTGTTCAGTCAATGTTTGAGTTGGAAAAGCATATATGCTTCTACACCGGTATGTGGTGGCTACATCTTTTTATTCAATCTGTTCTCTCTAATGTCCATTTTAGTTTCCCACCTTTCTGGAAAATTGTTATCTCAGCATCCATTACATAGCTTGAGTTTTCTGCCCACTTTCATTGAAATCAGTTATGTCAGTCTTCTCCACAAAGCTTCCAAAACAACTGGCACATACACTCATTCTCTAGGTGAGGTTGCACATACTCTAGACTTCAATGCATGGAACTTCCTAGGAACTCCCACTGTGGGAAAATACTACAAAATACTACTACTTTCTCATGTCAGTGTTTACAGGTTGCAGTTACACATCAAGACCCCAGACATTCTATAAGCAATGAAATAACAATGCCTGTGTCCAGGCACCAAAGTCACAGTCTTGTAACTGGAACTGAAAGATACCATTAATAACAGTAATAAAGTTAACACTGAAAAATCACAAATACTAAAGGTGATTCAATCACATAGGTGTCAAATCCAGTTCATCAACCAGAGACCATATGCTGAATCATAATTCAGTGTCAATACTCACCTCTAAAATGAAGCATTAAGCATGGCACTAGTATCTTTCTGGACTGATTAGATTTTGCATACAGCATTATTTTAATACTATTAATACTCTCCTTTATAAAACACTACGATTTTGGACGCATTTCTTTTTTCTTTCTGGCCAAGCTGGGCTAACATACAGCTGTCTTTAAAAATGTTTGCTCAGGCCTCCCTGTTGAAGTTGTGTTATGATAAAATAATGGGAACTTTAAGTATATAATAAACAACTGGCTTTTCCTATAGGACAGATAAGGATTTTTAAAACTATAAACCTTTTTTCTACCATCAGGACCTCTGACTTGCTGTCTTCCTAAAAATGGGCTGGAGGTTTTATTTTCCTCTGAACTTTTACTTCACACTTATTCCTGTAATTTGGTAAGATATTTTCCCAAGCAAAAAAACCAAAGGTTGCACTCTAACATGACCTTCCAATGTAAGAAGGCCACATGTCTGTACAGTCACCATGACTATAGATCTGCAAAGAAACCTCAAATACTGAATATATCATACCTCCTAAAACAGAAGCTGGCGTTAGAGACAACAGCTTGATATACGACGAACCCGGAACAAAATGATCCACTTCCCTCTCCTCCTCATCTTCGCTCATGTCTGCCTCCTCCAGTGGGTTATCTTCTGGTCGTGCCTGTAAGATCAAGGAAAATGGAAATGTCAGCACAAAAATTCTGACTCCTCATTACCTTTCATGATTCCAAGTACCAAAAATAGCAACCATGTATGAAAAGTTCCCCATTTCACTAATTTCACTCCATTTCATTAATTTGAAGCTGAAAGAATAAAAGCTTGTCTTCTACCTGAATGAAAAGCAAATATTTACATGGGTATGTAAATCTGTATCTGTAATAGTAAAATTAACCTTGATGCTTACAAGTTGGACTAATATTACTAAAACTTCATTTTCACTCTGTTTCTTCTTAAAGTAAAACAATGCTTTAATTGGCACTTCAATATACACAGAGCATTTGCACATCCAAAGAGGGGCAACAAAGCTGGTGAAGGATTAGGAGAACAAATCTCATGCGGAGCAGCTGAGGGAACTGGGATTGTTTAGTCTGGAAGAGGAGGCTGAAGGAAGACGTTATTGCCCTCTACAGCTACCTGAAAGGAGGTTGTAGTGAGGTGCTTGTTGGTCTGTTCTCCCAAGTAAAAAGTGATAGGATGAGAGGAAATGGCCTCAGGTATCGGCAGGGGTGGTTTAGAATGGATATTAGGAAAAACTTCTTCACTGAAAGGTTATCAAGCATTTGAACAGGCTGCTCAGGGAAGTTGTTAATTGACCATCACTGGAGGTATTTAAAAGATGTGTAGATGCGATGCTTGGGGACATGGTTTAATGGTGGATTTAGCAGTGTTTGCAGTTGGATTTAATGATCTTACAGGTCTTTTCAAACCTAAAAGATTCAGTGATTCTGTGGTTTCTGCTAGATGTTACTTTTCCCTCCTAATTTTCAGAACCTGAAAAAATGCAACGTGTTTATAATACTTTCAGTGACAACATATTTATTAATTTTCTGTTGAGTGTAAAGTAACAGCATCAGTCATACCACCATACAAGAGATTTAGTATTGCAGCAATGTTTTAGAGATCTTTCTCATTCTATCTTGTGCTCTTCTACGCAATGCATATTTTTTACTTTTAAGTTTTATGCTGAACTCTTCTGTCTGATTTACCTAAAGCAGATGTTTTTTACTTTTAAAGTTGCTTATTACAACCTTTTTGTAAGTGTTTCAACATGCAAAAGGAGTCAATCTTGTAATAACACAAGAAATAAAAACTTACAAAAGTATTTACTATGCCACAAAGTACTAATGGACTACTTGTTATTGCCTACTCTTTTACAAGGTTAATGTAAGAAAATAAAAATCATGCAGATACCCTTACATGTTCACCTCCTTTCAGTGTTTGATTTTGTAAGGTCAACAAATCAAATTGAAGTTTCAGAGTTTAACAGCCTTAAAAAGCTTTCCAATAAGTATCTCAGTTCCTTTCTGTCTGTCTTTGTCACCAAAAAAGCAAAATGTTACACTACATAAGTTCAGAACACAAACACAGGAAAGGTTTTCAGCTTAATTCCAAAAAAAAGGATCTACTTTTCAAACTCCAAACTCTACTTTTTCCAATCCAGGAACAAAAGTACCAAGCATGAATGTGACTGCAATGGATGAAGCAGAAATCACAAGAGCTGTTTAAAATCAAGACTCAACTGCAAGTATTAACAGAGAAGTATAAAATGCAAATCAGGTGTCCAAAAAATAACCTGCTGATTTAAATACTGAAGTAAGAAAACCCACCTTCTGACTGCTTAGATCCCATTCAGCCTCCCTTTGTGTCATTCTCCTCATATAAGTCTTAGTTATGTTAATCAAATCTAGTATTATTCCATCTCAGCTGTCGGAACTCATATTCCTTCCCAATGAGGCATTGATAGTCGTCTGGTAGAGATGGCACAAGGCCTTATTTCCCCTCCAAGAGGACAAAACCTATGTCAGACAGAACATTGCTACCTGTTCAGGAAGATGAAGAATTGTATGTTCTTCAAAGCCAAATGATGAGAGTGATTTGTAGGCTGAAATGGCTACAACAGCATCCTGAAAAATTAACAGAAAGAACAAGAAAGTCACAAGCGCAGCACAGGGTACTGCTACCTACTGCAAACTCCACATACAAAGAGCATATCCACTAACCAGTGAATACTGAACAAGACTTCAAAATTACTATGTTTTCCTGAGGTGAACGCTTTAATTCCTTACTTTACACTTTAGATGTAAACTAACAATACATCTAGGTTTGATAGCAAACACTCTGATTGCTACACCCCATTATTGCTGTAAGAGTAGTTTATGTAGAAATATCTGAGCTATATTTGAACTAAAATATCTTAGTTTTACCAGCCCAATGGTGGAGACAGTCCAGCATTCCCACTGTACTACAATACCCTACCAAAGAACTGAGTTACTTGTCACAGCTGCAGCTTTGCCAAGAATGCTTCATCATGTCACGCCTAAAGTCTACTAGAGGAGTCAAACTAGTTTATGTTACAGTTCTCCTTGGGAGTGGCAGATCATAGGACTACCTGTAAGCCCCTTCTCTTGTGCATTAAGCCTTTGCATGAAAACACTATTAGAAAATTAGATTGCTGACAGTGATAACCCTATCTTGACAGAAATGTTTAAAAACTAATATACAGTTGCTGACACCAAGAATTAATATTTTCAGTTGTACCACTTACCTTGTTTTGTGTGTTGTTCCAAAGGAAGCTGATAACTTGAGCTTTGAATTTCTATGAAAGAAACCAAAACACACATTCAGATTTTTCCTAATCAAATAAGCAATTTAAATAAAGGCAGTCGCCTGAAATTGCCACTACATCAGCATCAACTGAGCTAGAAAAATGGAAAAGGCACTGGTCTGAACTGCAGATGCATTCATGTGTCCTCACATTCTGGGAGATGGAAACCTCTGATCAACCTTGCACTAGAAATTCTCAAGTCTCTCCTAGGATTGATAATGCAAACTAAAATCGTGAAACTCTGGGGAAATGTGTATTACGATTATCTTGAATTAGGCAGTGGGTGCAATTCAGAGATATTAAAAAAGAAGCAAGCACATTTAAAATTCACCAGCAAAGATCCACTAAAAGAAGAGACTCACCCTAGTATATTAACACATACCTCATATTCATTTGTATTCACTGTTAATGAGGGAACCAGGGCAAACAATTCATTCACTGATTTTAAAATGAGAGGTCTTGTATCACAGCTCAGCTTTGGTGACAGAGCATTCCATGTAGAACGGATGCAAACAACCTGGAGGGAAAGTGAGAGACACCATTACTAACAGCAATCCAAACTTTATTTAAAAAACATCTGTTTTCCGTAATCGCCTTCTTCATTCCTACTTGGCAACAGGAATTAATATATGGTTCATAAAAAGAATTTAAATAAAATGGCAAGCATGTTAAAAATTCACTTGAATTAATGGTCTCAGAGTATATTAACTGACATCATGCAGTAATACTGGACAGCACTTCACCAAGTAGAGTAGCTACCAGCAGAAACGAACAGGACAATGTAGCAATACACTTATAGCCGTAAATGTATCTTCATATAACACTACTGCTCTATTTCACTTGTTTAAATCAGCTTAAAGCCAAGATGTCTCAGGGAGCTCAAGAGGATGAAAGCAGAGGAAGCTGCAGTGGAAGCTATGTTCCCTAGGAGCTTCCAAAACCAAATGTCCTTTATCTTTATACACAACCAAATCCAACCAAAGTTGTGGAACCAAAAAGAAAAATGTAAAACTGCAGGAATCCAGAAATTACTGGGAAAATGTCAAACTAAAATAAACACAAATACCATGGCTTCATTAGCTCTATACTAAGCAGGTCAGTTCTTACAATTTATAAGAAAAGAAATCACTTCCGTGAACCAGACACTTAAAAAAATAACGCAACGTAATGTAAAATAAAATAGTCAGAAACCCACAGAGGATAGTAACATCATGTTTTCTATTGTTAACTTAGAAAAATTGTGAAAAAGTATTTTAAAATATATTTTAAAATTACAACTGTAATAATTTTTTAATACAGAATTTTATTTTTATTTTGTTAATAACGAGTCTTGTAATTTGCTTTCCAAGACCACAGGAACAACATATGCTCTATGTCTTTAATCACTTACACTGAAACAATGTAATGGTTTTGGACTAGGTATATTTGGAATGCCAAAAACATTATCCCTTCATTAAGTCGCACATAACAACAGTACGGTATCTTACACAGTATTTCACTCAGGACTGTCTTCCACATACATTCAAGTGCATCCAAGCACCATATACACTAACTGCAGTATTACTGCCGTACAGGATCTAGTATTTAGCAGACTGTAGTAAAGAAATTGTAGTAAAGCAATAGTATTTTACTAGATTTGGCAACACCAAAATACCTTCACACTAAAATAAATTATAATGATTTTTTTCTTTCACAAAGAGAAAGGATTTATTTTCTTTTCTATATGTATAAAACATTCACAATAATGGCAAAGACCACATTAACACAGTACTCATTTGATATCTATTGATATATGCAGGTACAACAGAAATTCAACTTCTTTACTGGCTAAAAGAAGCAGTCTGTGTTTCTTGAAGAGTTTCCAAATACTGAACATTTGATTGAAGAGTACAGGCATCACTTACTTGCATAAAGATCCATTCTTCAGTACAACTATGCTAGAGTAGGCAACCTTTGACTGTTCTGTTTTTGTAATCAATGACTTGCCAGTCTCTAACACGCTCAACATGTACTGAAATCTCTTACTACACTGCAACTGTCAACAGGCTATCTCAGTCAGGGGCACAGCATACCAAACATAACACACAATCTTCAAAATACAAGTCTGACAAGTTGTATTACTTTAGAGATTAACTCCTTAGGGAAAAAAAAAAAAAAGCTGGATCACACTAAACAAAAAAAATGTTAATTATATTAACATTTTTGTGGCTCTTTTCAGCCTCTCCCTATCAAATGTTCCCATTTCCTCACTCTCCACTGCTGCTGTACTGTTCTGGACGGCAAAAGAGAAAGAACATAATTTTATTCATTTTAGGGTGTTTGTTTTTAAATAAAAGGAGATTCAAACAAATTAAAGTACTTTAGCTATGAGAATTTTGCCAGCAAAGTTTCAGAGTTGACCCTTCAACAAAACACTGGTAGTATCAGAAACCCTAAAATGTAGGTGGGTGGTAATAAAAATAATCTCGAATTTGGATGAGGTCTTGAGGTTCTGACCAAGCACTGAGACAAAATGCCTGATGCATGACATCAGTTAGTTCTCCAAAGTTTAAATGTGTGCAGTTCAGTCTTAACGTAATTTATAAGCTCAAAGAACTGAAGGCTCAGGTTCTGCAGAACATTGAGATGCTCACATCACTATGCAAAATAAAGAGTCTTAACTTTAAGACTGAACAAAGATGCTCTTGTCTAAGGTACTCTTGTCAGTATGTGGCACTCTGTACTACTTCTGAACAATCATCTTCACCACAGTACCATTAAATAGCTGTGCATGAAGCTGAAGAACACACTTAAGAATCAGTGGAATGGTCCAAAGCCAGTATCTTCTTAGATTAGAAAGGCACATATTATTGTGGCTCTCTATTGAGGAACTGCTTAAATTTCCAGGATCCATGACCACCTTGGGAACAGTGTTTTCTGAATTCAATTTCCTCCACATTCATTCAACAGTGACAAAAATAAGGATCAGTCTATATCAAAAGATGTATTCAATGAAAGCACAAAACTGCAAAGATGTTATCATAGTTTGAGTAATAATACTTTCAGTTTAGTGGTGTTCAACTAGATAATCACAATGCAGAGCCACAGAGCAAGGTTCCTTTGGCATTTCTGACAATATTAAAAGTCTTACGGTATGACAGTTCTGACCTTTTAAGACCATCTTGAATTTGATAGAAATCCAGAATCTTATCAACCACACTGACAGAGTCTTTGTTTCTGTAAAGAACACTTGCAACTGAAATCCCACTATAAAGCAGATGGTTCTGTAAGATGTCACTCTGATAGCTGTCAGCTCAAACGTGAAAACTTATTGAAATAACCCAACATCCAAATGTAAGACCTAAAAAAAGGCCCATCCAAATTCTAGTTCTTTGCAGTTAAGGTGGCAGTTTTTGAAAAACAGCAGTGCTGCATCCAGAAGTCATAAAATATTAGCATTTTGAAAACTGAGGTATAGCTATTTAAGACTGAAAAAAGGAAAGTTTTCTAAAAATCAAAGAATAACTAAATACTGCAAGCCTATATTTGTGTGTGTCATTTCACATTGGATGCCTTGAAACCAAACACACATCCTTCAAATTATTACATTCTCTTCTGTCACAACATAGGGCAGACTTACTTTGCATGCTTCCAGACCAAAACCAAATTCTGCCCTTGCATCCTCAGTTAATGCCACCGGAACTCTCAGGAAGTAATTTTTTTCCCATTTTAAATAATGCTGGTGTTTAAATCAGAGGAAGATCTTTTTTTTTTTGTTTGTTTACAAAAGGATGACAAGGTCAGTATGAGAGCAGACACAGTTGCTCAGGGTTTTCTCCAAAAGGAACATGAACACACCTAAGGATAGAGACAGCACAAACTCTCTGGGCAACATGTTCCAATGCTTACTTGTTCTCTTCATCAGTAAGTAATAATGCATCACAGTAAAATAGAAGCATCCCCATTACATGTGATTTCATTCCCTATCAGGTACAGTAGGTAAGTGAGATGCAGCAGTAGGGCAGGACAGTAAGAAGGTATCAAAAATCATGTTATTTACATATTCTCAGCCAACCAGAACTATATGTGTAACAGCTCTTCTTTTCAAATCTCAAGGAAAAACGTACGAAAGGATGTCTCTAAAACGAGCTGTGAAGCTGACCTAAATACACGCTGAAGGGCTGACTTGCTGCAGTGGAATTTCACAGCACCATTTGCCAGGAATAATTAACTGAAGCTGGGAGAGAGAAATTAAATTTGTTGGAAGAAAAAAAAATATTCTTTGACAACCCAATGTACTCTTAAAAAAACCCAATTAGGAAAAAAGTCCATGATCCGCAAGCAAATTATGAAACACAAGAACAAGTAAATTTGATCTTACCTCAGCCTCACAAAGTGCCTGAAGACCCTGTAACACTATGGCAGCAGGTGAAGCTTGATCAGGTTTTGTGCACTCATTTAATACCTGGGAAATTGCAGCCAACATGTCTGCTCCATGCTGATATGGCCTAAAGGAAAAAACCATGAAGATACAAGGAAATATTCATGTTACAGCTGGAAAAGAACAATATGTCATCCTGATAGACTTGTATAACTGTGTGGTGTAGTCACTATTGTATCTGAATAAAGACTAATAATTTACATGTGACAAAATACACTTTTCAGAAAAGCATCCAATCTTTTTTTGAATAGATCAAAAGATAAACAGATGAATAATTGTTTCTTCTAATGTTTCACCACTCTCTTTTTATAATGCTTTAAGTTGCTGCTCTAGGATCAGTTTAGGATGCACATTTTTTTCAAGATGAAAACATTTTAATTTTCCCCTTATTTATATGTGCTTTTTATTAATGACGATATAAAGCCCCAAACTTATCAGCTGCTGAGATCAGCAATGCCTGAGTCAGTATCTTATACAACCACAAAACTATTACCTATAATTAACGTAACAGAGTAGGTAAAAATAATTATGCAGCTTTTCTGGGAGAAAAAAATTTTCCCTTATAAAGATGTAAGATGGATAACGCTTTTGCTTACCTCTTCCTACATATATCTCTTATACATGCAGCTTTAGCAATCAGCTTTTCCCATTGAGCATCTTTATCAACAGACAAAGAGGGCATATCAGCCGTGGCCAAGAACTTCTGCAATTCTGGGTAAATGCGATCCTAGAAAAGATTTAATTTACATTTACTATCATCACACCTCCAAAAGCTATTAACAGGATTTTCAATTGCTAGCACTTTTACATGACATCGAAGTACAATTTTTACTGTACACCATACTTCACTTCTCCTCTTTATTGGACTCTACTGCTGCACAGAGATCTAACAAGCTTTTGCAGATCAAATCTGTATTGCTACTTTATAAACAGAGAAGCAAATAACTGCTGTGTAAAGAAGGTCTTGTTTTTAATGCACATTATGAAAAACAGAAAGCTGTCCTTCAATTTCTTTTCCTATTCCAGTTTGAGACCTGATAAAATGAAAAGCAGGTTTCATGAAAGACATACTATTGATTTTTTTCACTAAAACACAACCAATATCAGTACCACTTCCACCACTTACTTTATATTGCTGATAATGAAATCCTGGTGCATAAAATGTTCCAAAATTGATTTCCTTCCTTAGTTAGAAGCAATAGAGTTTTCAACTACACTTATCTTAGTGACGCTACAAGAATTTTCTAACCTGTCTTTCCCATAAGGATGTCATCAGGCGCATAGCAATGGCTCTAAGCTTTGGTGTGCTTCCCAGCATGTGTATGGCACGTAGAATCTGAGCTACACAAACCTGAAAGAAATTTTTTAACCAAATGTCACTACTACTTTTTCATGTTTAAGAACAAAGACAAATATACCAATCATTACTTTATAACTAAGTACAACAAGGAGGTGTATGGACCAGCACAGAAGAATTACAAGGAGACTAGATGATAGACTTTGTTCAGGCTTCCCACACTCTTCTACCAAAAACATGTTGCAAAAATAACTTTATTTTTGTTCTAGCCAGCAACTGGAATGTAAACAATACCATGCGCCTGGCTTCACTGTTCACCAATGGAGTTAGGCCACTCCACCATTTCGCACATGCTCATCACGCACCCATCTAACACATCTAAAAGCTAAGATGTGCCAGACCATGTGCTCCTCGCCATGAGTCAAAGCCCAGTGATGCCATGAAGATCTCTCACTTGCTGTGAACCTCCACCCCAGTCATTACTGGGGAGGCCCAGGCGACTGCAAAGTAATAAATCGCTATTTTCTGACCTGGTACTGCATTGTTTCTGCGTATTCCGACCTGCCTGGGGGTGCAAATCCCCCCCCTCTTTACATAAGGTAACTGTCCAACTGTGATGTCAGAAAGGAATTGAAATAATTTTCTGAAAAACTTTAGTGTATAATGAGTCCAAAAGCATCTTCCTATGATATATATATAATGATACAATGCAGACAATAAAGCATAATGTACATTTCACTCTGTAAAACATCCTATTCCACTCAAAATATTATAAAGTTATGCTGAAGCTTACAAACCAGTTATTTTAAGCAAGCTATGCATTGCTCAATCTAAATAATTTTTTTACAAATAAATGACCTCTTATTGATAGTTTTGGTTTTAGTAAAAATTTTTTATTCTGACCTTGTGCACACACAGTGTAGGCAAAGTATACAATATATCCCTGTAAAGTGTAGGCTCCAAAGGTCTTCCCAATTTAAATATCAGAACTGGGATCAGATTTGGGACCTAAAACAAGACAAAAGCAGGAAATAAAGTTAGAACTAGGCTTCCAACACAATATCTTACATCAGAGAGTGAACTGGTCAGAATATATTAGAAATTCCTACCTTTTGGCACTTCCTGCTAATTGGGAAGAGAAAGGAAAATTCTGAAGCACGTACTACTTACTTATTTTTAATTTACCACCTTAAAAGCACTTTGCTATGCATGTTCAGGTCTAACCACTGCAAATTTCATTTTTACTTGAAATTCCATTATAGGCACAATGAAAGGAACATGAAGTTGAAAATGGTACATTAGCATACCTATTAAATTAATGAAGAAACTATTCCAATTTAGTTATGTCATTCAGAGGAATTCTAATGATGCTACTATCATATGCCACAAACCTTTCATATAATACAGGTTAATTTACTGCATTCTTTAATATAAGCTAGAAAACTTCCAGAGAGCTGCTCCTGAAATGACAACAGAGGAAGAGAGACCTAGTTACCTCCATTCCCCCTTTATTTAGATGAGATTTTCAGTATTTTCAAACCTTCAGTTCCTTCATTTTTTTCCAGTGGACATTCATATAATTATGTTGTAAAATTAAATCTACTCATGACAGTCTTGCCTTTTTTTTTTTTTTTTTCAATTGATTTTATGAATACTTAAAAGTAGTTACACTACATTGGTTTACATTGTGCCTTTACACAGTAGTAAAGATTTTCACTTAGTTAGTCTTCCATACATTAAATTTGTGTTAAAAGATAATGCCATTCTCAAGAAGAGAAAGGCTAACGAGAATACTTCAGCAGTAGAAAATGGAGATAATTATTTCATAGTAATCTGGCTTTCAGAAAATTATTTTCCTTACGTGGTAAATGGAGTATTTAACTTTTACTGTTTACCTATCAAGTGAGTCACCCTTGGAAGAGATTTTTTCCTCTTTAAACTCGAATCACTGTAACTTTAGAAAGCTCAATCACTAAATCTAGGTTTGGAGGTTTAAAGCAGGAGAACAAATGCATACTAAATCCCATACATACTGAGCTGAGGTAGAAGACTGAGCAACTCTTAATCCCAGTGTTTACAAGATTAGATCCAATCTTTAATCCAATCTATAATTCATCAATATTACAACTCTGAAAATGTATCATGGTAGGGCTGATGTTTTACATATGTATGAGTGGTTTACAGATAGAGTGGTTCAAAAAATTATTAATTAGGAATTCTGCTACAATATTCTCTCAAGATGTATTTTTACATGAGCAGATATCTTCAAATGATAAAATTTTTGACTGTTCAAAGGCATATCCTAGCCCACGAGAATAATGAATAAAAAGGATAACAAATAAATCCAATACCTCTGGCATTAAGCCTACTTCCCTCTGTAATTACTGGTCGCAAATGGCAGACCAAGAAAAGTATTGTTTTTTCTACAATAGATGACTATTGTATTGTTTTTTCCAAAGATAGACGACTATCTTTACAGCTAAGCAATCCAAATATGTGCTTCTACAAATGTAAAATCTTTGATTTGGAATTTAATTTTAATATCCAAAGAATTAACTACTTCCTACTATTTTTTCCCTTTTCCCAAATACTGCTTGGCATTGACAAGTTTCATGCATACCAACATGATTCTAACTAGTAAGCTTCAACCATGAAGAACATGTCCACAAGAGGATGATTGTTTCTCTTCAGCTTAGTCTACAAAGATCACAATCAGGTATAGAACAACACCATCTGGCACAACCTGAGAACCACATCCAGTTCAACACATCCTTCAACATGTTTTCCACCCTAATAAAAATGTATTTTGCCTTTTTCTTTTTTTTCCTTCAGTTCACGCCAATCCCTGAAGAACACAAAATAATGCATCTTCAGATGGATTTCCCAGAACGGAATCATTTACTTCATTCCAGCAGTTTAAAGACCATAGAAGAACCAATGTCCTCTAGAGCCTCATAATCCTCTATTAATGGTAACAGATATTGTGCTACTATTCACCAGTGACCTTAGTCAGAGGATTTAATTTCTTCCCCTTGCAGCACAATTGGTTTCACACTGTGGTAACATTTTTGCATAACAAGAAAATTCATCTAATTAGATGAACTATATTAAGTCTTTCATGAACAGCATGTGTCATTACAGCCTCTGCAGTGATTTAAGACAGCCTAAAAGTCCATGTACTACTCTTCATTCATCAGCCTTCTCAAAAGATATTTGGATTTTCTTACACTAGGTTTCTATCGAGTACTCCAAAATGCCTCAGCTAAAACCAGATCTAATATAATCTCTAATCTCAAAACTTTTACTCAGTGGAGAAGGAGGAAGTAAATACAGAGAAGTCCTCTGTAGGCTTTCCTCTTGGAAAAGGTAGGATAAAAAAAGCATCACCAGACCAAGGTGTGCAAAATCTACTACTGTAAATATTTTTAAACTTTGCAAAGTTTTTAAACACTCCATTAAACTACTGCAGAGACAACAAACTCCTTACGAAACAACATTCAATGTGGAAATCGTATCATAGAATCATCTGGTTG
>VWPV01021920.1:0-13519 GCA_013389885.1 Geococcyx californianus
CCACTCCATGATTCTATGAAACACATTGATTTCCCAGTGTTGCTGGCTACAGTCGGTAGGTTTTATGGAGTCACGTGTGTGGCATGCTCCACTGTGGGGCAGTGGCTTTCATGGTGTGTGTGAATTGAATAAAAATGTTAGCAGTGACATGGAGTTGCTTAAGCGAATGGCAAGAGTTGAACTGGTTCAGCATGTTGGCTTTTTATAGCCCATGAATGAATTTGCTCGCTAGAGCAGCTGTGAGTTGAAGAGTTCTTAACCATACATGTTTCAGGTAAATCAGCTCTGAGAAGTCCTTTTTAAAGTCTCCAGAGAGAACGAGAGAAAAAGAAGTCAAATTGAAGATTATTTTAAGGCATATTGTTTTTTGCAGTGCAGGGCTGTGAAGCTTGGAGGGCTGAACATTAAAATTACCGTTATGTTATATAAGCTTTAAATAAAGAATAGAATCAAGACTTGATGGAAAAGGAGTTCAGATCATCAGACTGAGTGTGAGTTGCTTTGAGTTCCTGCAGCATGGTTATCCTCCGTGCTTGTGCCCGTGATCCTCACAAAGCCACCTCTTGCTCCTTCAGGAGCTCTTCCAGCCCTTGCCAGAAAACACTTGCCTTTTGATTGGAAGCTGTGATGCACGTGGCGGTTGTGCAGGAAGCACAGCCTCACTTCTCTGGGCCAGAAAAGCTTTCATTCCCTTGGCTGTGCTTGAATTGGTAGAGTGTTCCTTTGGCTACAGGAGAGGTGAATCCATGGGAAGGCTGCAGGGAGGGTTTCAAGCTCTTGTTCAACGCTCTCAGCCCTTCAAGGTCATCCAGAAGTCCAGGCTCTTAGACCTGGGTTTGTTGCAGGACCTGAATGGGGTCACACAAAGGTGACATCTAGGCTTGTCAAGAGTGTTTTGTCCCACAACCCTGTAGCCAGGGCTTGTTGGGGAGGGAGTGTGGCTGATACGTTGGCACCACCTCTCCTAGTGCTGTGTGGGAAGGTGCTGAGGTTGAACAACTTCCAATTGTGCTTTATGGCTGATGCCCTTAGGTATGATAGGATGGGAGAAAATGGCCTCACGTTACACCAGAGGAGGCTTAGATTGGATATTAGGAAACATTTATTTCCTGACAGAGTGGTGAAGCCCTGGCAGAGGCTCCCAGGGCAGTGGGGGAGTCTCCATCCCTGGAGGGGTTCAAAAAGCACATGGATGTGACACCTTGGGCCATGGTTTAGCAGGCACGGTGGGGTTGGGCTGATGGTTGGACTGGATGAGCTTAGAGGTCTTTTCCAACCTTAATGAATCTATGATTCTACTTATAAGAAACATCACACCTGTACAAGAGGATCTTGTCTGTGCTGAGGTTGAGCAGAGGTTCTGACTTATCCCCAACGAAGAGCGTGAGCCGTGTCAGGTCTGTTCCGGAAATGGTGCTTCCCCAAATGTGCCCTCCTGACTTCTGCCACCCCTGAAGGATGGCCAGAAGCCGAGGTTGCACACACATCTGCACACTGAAGTCTGAAAGCCTTTCCTCCTTCAGTTCCCTGTGCTGCTTTTGAAATGCTTTCTATTTTTGGTCTCTGAAATGTTGTCTAGGAGCGAGCTCCACAATTTCTATGCCTGGTGTGAAGCAGCAGCCACACAATTTTGTCGCTGCCTCCTGGTTTTTCCGTTATAAAAAACAGTGTGAGCTCGCTCTGCCAGCTTCTCGTGATATTAATGATTGTGTGAGGGACTGCAGCACCAGATGAAGCTGAGTGGAAGAAGAAAGATGTTGTTACTGCTGCTACCATTTTCCTTTGCAGTGGGAATGTGACAAACTCGGAGGCTGATTCTTCCTGCAGGTGAAGGAGGTGCTCGAGCGGCGCTTCCTGATGGTTTGTGACTCTGTGTCTGAAAGAGATGGAATTCTTCATCTCCAGAGAAACACAGAATGGTTTGGGTTGGAAGGGACCTCAAAGCCCATCCATCCACCCCCTGCCATGGGCAGGGACACCTCCCACTGGGTCNCCCATCCTTGCACTTCCTGATCTGGAGCCCATTTCAGTCCTGAGAGCTGCTCTAAGGTCTCCCCAGAGCCTTCTCCTCTCCAGGCTGAACAACCCCAGCTCTCCCAGCCTGGCCTCAGACAGCAGAGGGGCTCCAGCCCTCGGATCATCTCCGTGGCCTCCTGGATTTGCTCTAAACAGGTCCATGTCTTTCCTGTGCCAGCAGGAAAAGATGGGTTCCTGGACTTCAAAATGAGAAGCAAACTGAAATCCTCTAATGCATCACAGAAGCCTTCAAATATGCATGTAGGCATCCAAGAGGTGTTTCCACACTTGGAGATGGAAAATCCTTATGTGGAGTGATGACCTCAGAGTACACTTCTGCCGTTCTTGGTGTATTTTTGTTCTTTTGAACCATCCCATTTCTTTTCAATTTAATTGCATCAGAGTTTTATCTATTGATGAAGGGATGGAGGGAACCTGCTTACTTCTAACAGACCTCATATCTGTGCATGTCCCATCTCCTGAACATGAGTTCTGGAATTACTCGTGAAGTGTTGGCACCTGGACAGGGAAAATGAATGTGAGTAGTTATTGTTTGTGTGAACTTAGAGGAATTTATTGGAGGGATAACAGTATTTTTTTTTCTCTTCTTAAGACCCTATCAGCTCCATGTGAATGGCTGAGGATGGTGGCACAGATGGCATCTGAGCTTTCAGTTGCTTTTAAAGTGAATTTATGGTTCTCATGATAGTATAGAAGAGCTTGACAAAGTGCTTCTTATGGGTTTGAAAAACAATAACTTGGAACTTACTTTGAAGAACTCTTGATGTATTAGCCCTTGCCATGGGTTGAGATTTTCCCAGGAAGTGCAGTATAGCACATGCCCTCAAACACATCAACTTGGATTTAATGGAGTTGATGAGAGCTTGAGGTCAAAGGAGATAGCTGGGGAAAAAGCTGAAAATCAGAGTGACTGGAGAGGAAAGGAAAGAAACAACCCCGTGAAACACTTCAGGCTTAGGGAATTTTGCCTGGAAATCTGCCCAGCAGAAAAGAACCTGGGGGTGCTGGTCAACAGCAGCTGAACAGGAGCCAGTGGCATCCTGGCCTGGATCAGCCCCAGCGTGGGCAGCAGGAGCAGGGAGGGGATTGTGCCCCTGTGCCCAGCGCTGGGGAGGGCACCTCGAGTGCTGGGCTGAGGTTTGGGCCCCTCACTCCAAGAAGGCCCTTGAGGGGCTGGAGCGCGTCCAGAGAAGGGAGCGGAGCTGGGGAAGGGGCTGGGGAACAGGGGCTGTGGGAGCGGCTGAGGGAGCTGGGGGTGTTGAGGCTGGAGAGGAGGAGGCTGAGGGGAGCCCTCATCCCTGTGTGCCCCTGCCTGAAAGGAGGGGGTGGTGAGGTGGGGGCTGGGCTCTGCTCCCCAGTGCCAGGGGATGGGAGGAGAGGAAATGGCCTGGAGTTGTGCTGGGGGGATTTAGATTGGGTATTAGGAGTAATTTCTTCCCTGACAGAGTGATGAAGCCCTGGCAGAGGCTCCCAGGGCAGTAGGCGTGTCTCCATCCCTGGAGGGGTTCAAAAAGCATGTGGCTGCAGCACTTGGGACCACAGTTGAGTAGACATGATGGGGTAGGGTTGATGGTTGGATTGGATGAGCTTAGAGGTCTTTTCCAACCTTGATTTTGTTCTATAGTTCTTCTATTTGGCATGGAAATAATTGTGCCATAAGAGCTTGGAACACTGGCAGCTTTGCGTGGTTTCTCTTAACTGAAGAACAATTAATCAATGTGAAAAGTAATTATGACATTAAAAGACCAGTGACAGAACTTATGTTTTCCCACCCACAAGCTTCTGCACTTCTCCAGAGCTGCTCCTCCCCAACTATCGCGCTGTGGTAGAAGCTCTGGTGCTGTTTTTCACCATTGTGTCCTCGTTTCTTGAATCACTCCTGGAACTTTGAGCAGGACAGTTACTTCCCTCCTGGCATATGGAGTAACTGGAGACATTTTGACAATCATGAAGGATGGGGGGGGAATTATTTTCTTGAAATAGAAGTGGTGACATCTGCTTCAGAAAATAACAAATGTTTAACCAAATAAACTCATTAAATACCCCTCGAGTGCTGTGGCAGGACTGTAATTGCTCATCTTGCCCGGCATCCTGAGCTTGCATGGAAGGATCGCTAATTATTCTGCAGTTTTCCTTCTTCGCTGAGTGTCACAATAATGAATATTTATCAAAAGGCTCCCAGTGGGTTGTTTGATCGTGACAGTCTTGCGCTGCTGGTTTGTGAAGCAAATTCCTGGTGTATTTGTGGAGAGGCTGGTAACCACTGCGGCACTGAGATGGAGCAGTCGTACCGCCTGTTGGTGTTGGCCATTTTTAAAGGTACCACGTGCTGGTGCACGTCTAGAGGACAGCAAGGAAGCTGGTGAAAGTTCTGGAGAACAAGTGGCTGAGGGACCTGGAATTATTTAGACTGGAGAAGAGGAAGCTGAGGGGAGACCTCCTGGCTCTCTGCAGCTCCTGGAAAGGAGGGGGTGGTGAGGTGGGTGCTGGGCTCTGATCCCAACGAGCAAGAGATGGGATGAGAGGAAATGGCCTCAAGTTGGACCAAGGGAGGTTTAGATTGAATATTATGGAAAATCTCTTTACTGAAAGAGTGGGGAAATGTTGGAAGAGGCTTCCCAGGCAGTGGAGGAGTCTCCATCCCTGGAAATATTCAAAGAATGTGTGGATGTTGTACTTGAGGATGTGGGTTGGTAAGCACAGCCATGCTGGGCTGTGGATGGTTTTAGAGGTCTTTTCCAAACTTGGTGGTTCCATGAGCCTGAGATTTGGGCCCCAGCAGTTCCAATAATGCTTTTATAGCTACACAAAGGCAGTTATTATATATATATAAAAAAATCGATAATTACGTAGTTTAAGTAGATATTTGTACATAATCCATATACCTCTAAAGGCATAAAACCAGAATAGGTAGGAGAAGGCTCGGGAACCTTTGCTGCCTTTGTTTGGAGCTGCCCATCAGGGCAGAGTTCAGCTCTCATTCTGTTCTATTTTACATGAATAATTTATTCCCATGAAAAAAGCTCTTGGCTACAGCTGCATCTGAGAAATGGGGAAAGAACTTGGAGGACGACAAGGTTCCCTTGAGTCGATCTCTTATTAAAATGGTTTTGTTGTGTGGCTCAATATTTTTGTTTGGCTTTTTTTCATATTTAATGAAGAGATTAAAGCTGAGCACAGCAACATAAATATTTTGGGTTTGAGTAAGAGGATCCAAAAAATGGTCATGTTTCAACAAAATTGAAAACCCAGCGGTAACAACAAATACCATTTCAGTTCAGCTTAGTCTAAATCATTTTTACCCCCCTTACTTTGGCAAGTGAACCAAAAAAATCAATATTTGCCCAGCTCCAGAACTGGGTCAAAAAGAGATTAAATTATTTCCCTGACGTACAGTCAGTGGCAGTGCTGGGAGCTGCAAGTACGTGCTGAGTGCTCCCACCTCCTCCTGAATAGCTAAACACTTGTTTATATTTATTATATCTAGAACTGAGGGCTGGAAGAGATTTGTATGTATTAATCCCTTTGCAGATACATTAATGAATAAGGGTGGGCAAAGTGTGTGGGTGAGGGTGTGCAGCCCTGTCCCAGGGCTCTTGGTGCCCAACACCTACAGCTGGAGCGATCATGGAATGCTTTGGGCTGGAAGGGACCTCAAAGCCCACCGGGTGCCACCCCCTGCCATGGGCAGGGACACCTCCCACTGGGTCAGGGGGCTCCAAGCCCCATCCAGCCTGGCCTGGAACACCTCCAGGGATGGGGCAGCCACCACTGCTCTGGGCAACCTGGGCCAGGGCCTCCCCACCCTCACAGCAAAACATTTCTCCCCAAGATCTCAGCTCAATCTCCTCTCTTTCACCTGAAAACCATTCCCCCTCATCCCATCCCTGCACTCCTTGTGCAGCCTGGAAATGTGTCATGGCTTAGTGAGGAACCCAACACGGAGGCATCAGCTCTTCACAGTATCATAAGGTTGGAAAAGACCTTTGAGATGATCGAATTCAACTTATGACCCAACACCTACTCCTACTAGTCAACTACACCATGGCACAAGCTATTAAAAAGCTTGTCCAAGCCTGAGATGCACTGGGAGGTGCTGGTACGCCCTCAAGGGCTTTGCTCTGAATGGAGCAGGGGGTGGCAATTAAACTGAACGTTTGTATGCAGGGACTGAACAAGGTGAAGGATTGTTTGTGTTTCAGGGTTGGCGTAACTGTTGATTTGCTCAAAGCCTTCACTTCTTCCTTTCAGAGAAGATGCAATACGAATGGGCCATCTGCTGCAATGGGCTGTACTGGCTTGACATCCCCTGTATCTGTGATTTATGAGCATGCCGGCTTTTTCTTTAGGAAAAAACAATAGTATCTTGGTATTACATATTTATTTTGCATTGAGTGGCCATGACTGACTTGACAATGACAACAAACCTCGACCTGTCGTTCAGCTTTCTGGGTAATGCAGACGTACGTGTCTACTTGGCATCTTGCATCCCCATCTTTTATTTTTCTCGACGACTGATGAGACTTTGGCCATCGCACATCAGAACTACACTTGGCTTTGGTGTGTGCCTGGAAGTCATTGAAGACTTGCAGATGCTGACTGGAATACTGTAGGTGGAGTCCAGCATTATAACACTTCAAAAAGGGTCTGGTGGAGCCTCATCCTTGCTTGGAAACATGCTGACATATCCATCCCGAGAGGACAACCGGGTTTCATTATAATCATGGAGGACTGTTTGATAGAGTAGGGTCCACAAGTGTGTGGTTGCACTCAAAATCAGCAGTGTGGCTTTCTCCACAGTGATGATGGGTTTGGACAGGAGTCTGGTATCATGGTTTTCAAAAGTGGAAAACACCTCTTCCATTGTGTGCTCTCGCACGTACGTCCATGTCCTTCCCCTTTGCAGCTGAGGACTGGAAGAAATTTGGATGAGGCACTTAGTGCGATGGTGTAACTGACAGGTAGGAGTAGGTGTAGGTAGTAGGTGTAGGTGTTGGGCCATAGGTTGGACTTGATGATCTCAAAGGTCTCTTCCAACCTTACGATACTGTGATATTGTGAAATAGAGCTGAAACATTATTCCTCTTCAAACTGAGCTGATGACTTGGTTATGTGAGGCACTGGAAGAGGTTTCCCAGGGCTATGGAGGAATTTCCGTCTCTGGAGCAGTTCAAAAAAATGTGTAGACATGTCACTTCAGGACAGGGTTTAGTAGGCATGGTTGTGTTGGGCTGATGGAGTGGATGATTCTAGAGGTCTTTTCCAATCTTAATGATTTTATGATTTTAAATGTCATGGAATAACCATACTCTGCTCCAGGGCTGCAGAAACTGGAAATAGCCAGTGCTTTATTTGATCATCACTAATTAAAACTGAAGCAGCTGAGGTCCCATTACCACTTTCTGATTACTGCTGGAAGAACGTACTAGGCTGGGCTGGCTGTGTGATGGAGGTGGCACTGTTTTTCCAGGGTGTGAAAGTCCTGTTTTCTCCTAATTGCAGCTCTGCATTGTGTGATAGTTTGGCTGCCCATTTGGTTAGATATTAGGAGGAGGTTCTTCCCTGAGCCGGGGCTGGAGCACTGGCACAGCTCCCCAGGGCAGCAGTCCCGGCACCGAGTCTGCCAGCATTGCAGCAGCATTTGGCCAATGCCCTCAGTGCCACGGGGTGAGTGTTGGGAGTGCCCTGTGCAGGGACAGGAGCCGGACTCCATGGTCCTTGTGGGTCCCTTCCAACTCAGGACTTGCTGTGATTCTGTGATGTGAACTTGCCTGCTCTCAACATGTGAAGCTGCCTTCTTTCCTGCCAGCTGGGGCTAAAGAGTCAGAATCATTGAGATTGGAAAAGACCTCTAAGCTCATCCAGCACAACACCACTGTGTCAGCTAAACCATGTCCCCAGGTACCACATCTACACAATCTCTGGTCCCCGCCAGGGATGGAGACTCCCCCACTGCCCTGGGCAGCCCCTGCCAGGGCTTCACCTCTCTTCAAATGAACAAGTTTTCTAATATCCAGTGTAAGAAGTTGGGGAATGAGTGTTAGTCAAGAGGCCTTGGAGCAGAGCCTCCATCTTCATATTAAAGATGACATCTTTAATTAGATAAGCAGAAATTGCTTTCTCAAGATTCCTGCTCATCTGGACAGAATATTATTTGATAGTCTTCTGTCTTCATCGTTTGGTGTTTTCTCCGCTGTTCAGGTTTAAAATAATAGAGAATGGAAAAAAAAAAAGAGGGGGATTAATGCAGGTTACATCATTAATAGCACAATAAATAAATGGTGGTGGCACTGGAGTGGCTGTTGGGCAGGAACCCAGCCAGCCGTGTAGCCACAGGTGCCCCTCACTATCCAGACACACCACAGGAACCTCGATGCTGCTCGGAATACGCGACGGCTCATTTCTGCCTCTTATCACCGTAGGATCTGGCTGCTCATTAATGACTTCTGGAGGAAAAAAAACTCAGCAACATCCCAAGAGCAGCATCTGCACTTTGGGTTCTGCTTAACTTCCCCTTGTAACACCGTGTCCCTTTCTTTGTGGCTTTTGGAGGCATTGGGTTGTCACCACTGCTGGTGACGGCCACAAACCCACCCATCAGACAGCACCAGGGTGGTGATGTTATTCCCCACAACAACAAATAAATAAAAGCTAATGCTGGGCAAATAACTGCTGATTTAGGGCATGTGACCGTTCATCAGAGCTGCAGAAGCAGTGGGTATTGTCTAATTTGGTTTTAATGCTTGAATTAATGGTGGCAGAAGGACTGCAAGGTCCTCCTGGGGAGGTTGCACACCTGCCAGCAGGTCTGGGCAGTGCAGGACCAGTGGGCACATTGAGATTGGGCATCAGGAAAAACTTCTTCCACTCAAAAGGGTGCTCAGGCCCTGGCAGAAGCTGCCCAGGGCGGTGGTTGAGTCTCTGTCCATGGAGGTGTTTAAAAGATGGGTAGATGAGGTGCTTGGGGGTCTGGTTTAGTAGTGGGTACCACTGGGCTCTATCTCAAAGGTCTTTTCCAACCAAATGACTTCATGGTCACCAGGGCTGAGCGTGGCGCTGGGACGCCGGTGTGTGTTTATGTTCGGTTGTGCCGGGAATGTGAGGGGCTTGGTCAGGTCCTATTGACTCCAGGGTGTGTTTGGTTGGGCTTCCTGAAGGTGGTTCTGAACCCTACCAAGAAGTTGGTTTAGGCTGCTGTTGTTCCTTGCGTTGACTTGGCTCCTCACGTTGCCTGGGCAGATTCCAGAGATGGGAACGCTGGTTTAGTATTCAGTGCCTGATCAGAGGTCGGAGTCCTCGCAGTTGAAGATGCTGGGATTTTAAGCTTTCTGATTTCTTTTTCACTGTGATAACACTTGCTAAATATTATTCCTACAACTCATGAGACACAAATTCTCAATGTACACAACAAACGCAGCAAAAGTCTTTTTCACGCTTTTGGAGGTCACAAACCTTCTATCTAAGCTAACAGCAGCCCATGCACAAACACATGAAGCAAGTAATACCACTTTAATATTTGAATGAGTGAAGACTCCCAAGTCTCCTTAGGTTATCGCTCTGCGCATCCGCAGCCACTCCCTTTAATCTCATCTAATCTCTCTTTATACAGAATGGTATAAATTGAAATGATTGCCCTGCCCCACAAGCACATCTTTTTTCTTCCAGCAACAAAAATTAATTTTTATGGATTTTATGGTTTTGTAGCTAAAACTGGCTCTCCCAGCCCATCACGTTAGTGCCAAGAATGCCTTTTAAATCTCTGAAATCAGCTTTTCCATAGATGCTCTCCTGCTCCGAGGTAGGATTTGGGTCTTAAATGCAGCCAGAGGTGGCTTCAGCATGTAATGTGCCCCCAGCCTGCAGGGTGACACTGATGGTTCCCGAAGAACCTGGGTGTTGGTCTTGCTGTTCTCAAGGTAGGATTCTGGTTGGTTTAGGTGGTAGAAAACAGATGCTGTTCACTTTCCGTGGCTGTTACGATGGTGCCCTTCCTGGCTGTGTGCCTTGCCAGCACTGACAGCTCTGTGCGAAGGTCTGGTGCTCTCCTGGAGCGTCCCCTGGGGATAAACGAGCTCATAAAATGTCCACTTCGTGTTCCTTTGGATTGGAGCTTGTGCTTTTGGAAACCAACATTAAAGGGCTCCTGGCTCTTTCCCCTCATGCACCCAGTAATGTTCCTCCAAAGGTGGCTTTTATGCAAAGCTTGCAGAGTTGTGTCTGCTATAAGGACGACTTCAAAAGGCAATGCTGTGAAACCAAGCAGGGCTGGACTTGAGGGGTGGTGAGGGACGTCTCAGAGAGGGACCCTCCCTATCACAGCATCATAGAAACATGGTTTGAATTAGAAGGGACCTCAAAGCCCATCCAGTGCCACCCCCAGCCATGGGCAGGGACACCTCCCACTGGGTCAGGGGGCTCCAAACCCCATCCAACCTGGCCTGGAACACCTCCAAGGATGGGGTTTTTGCAGCAATGCCACGTTCTACTCTGACTCGAATTTGTTGCTTTAGGTGCTACAGTCATCTGCCACGGCTTCCATGGGCAACTTGTGCCCAGGGTCTCCCCACTTTCACAGGAACACATCCTAAAATCTCATCTCGGTCTCCCCTTTTTGAGCTTAAAACTGTTCCCCATCATCGTGTTTCCTGCACTCCTGGAACGAGTCTCTCCCTAGTTTTCCTGGAACTGCTTTGAGTACTGTCCATCCTTACTAAATGGAGGTGAGGATGCTGCAGTGCTGACAACTCTCAAACAAATGTGTTCAGTGTACAAACTAATAAGCAAGTGTTTGTGATGCTGCAGGAACCAATCTTTGCACTTTTGATTAGCCCTGGTCCCGCTTGCCCAAAGCAGTGGTGGCTGCCCCATCCCTGGAGGTGTTCCAGGCCAGGTTGGATGGGGCTTGGAGCCCCCTGACCCAGTGGGAGGTGTCCCTGCCCATGGCAGGGGGTGGCACTGGGTGGGCTGTGAGGTCCCTTCCAACCCAAACTGTTCTAAGATTCTGTGATAGAGTTTTCCCACCCCTCAGACATCCCCAGTTACTGTGTGTCTAAAAGCTGGAGATTCGTGCTGCACCACAAAAATCCAGTAGAGATGAGTGATGTGATGGAAAAAATTACTGGGCTTCTTTTTTCTGAAGGTTTTCCCCCACTGCTGTTACTCTTGAAAACAGCAGACTTCTTATTCAAATTTCTCACAAATCAAATTAAACTGAGGCCAGGAGAGAGACTGAATAAAAATGACTCATGTGGATGCATGCCACCGAAATCATGTGTACTTCTAAGTGATAATTGTACATTTAACAAAATGTATTCATTACAAGCTCTATTTTGCACGTATCCACGCACCCATCCCTTCACAAAGCCTTTGTGGGGTGCCCAGTCTGTGAATGAGTGAGGAACCAGAGGTGCAAACACCACCTGCATCAGTCCTACCTCTATATATGCAAACTCACCCCGCCGTTTATTCCCATATTTGCATACACTTAAAAATCCACTATCAAAGCCTCAAGATGCTCCACAAGAGCTTCTGTAACACTTGTTTATCTCTTGCCTCGTTTCCATATGGATTTGCATAGCTGAGTGCTGGGATTTGAATTGGGAACGGCAGGCGGAGGAGCAAAACCTGAGCTGTGTTGTAGCATGAGAAGGATGTTCCAAAGGCATTGGCTTAACTGAGACCCTTCCCTGTTGTATTGAACTGTCTGCCATCCATGGGCACAAGCCAACAGAGAGCGCCCTGGTAGCCAAGAGGGTCAACTGTGTCCTGGGAGGCATCCAGCACAGCATCACCATCTGGGCAAGGGAGGGGATTGTCCCACTCTGCTCTGCACTGGGGTGGCCCCACCCCGTGCTCTGGGGACAGTGTTGGGTTCTGCAGGATAAAAGGGATCTAAAGCTGCTGGAGAGCATCCAGAGGAGGGCACGGAGTTGGGGAAGGGTTTAGAGGTGAAACGGCAATCACTTGAAGTCACTTGGTCTGTTCAGCCTGGAGGAGACTGAGGGGGGACCTCGTCTACAGCTTCCTCACGAGGGGNCATGATGTACCTCTCTGCATGTTGTCGTGTGCGTGGCTGCTTCTGCCCAGAAAATGTGTTGAAAAGCAAAGGTTAACTCCTCCTCCTGAAGTTCATGGAGTAACTCTGTGTGAGCTGTAACTCTGGCATGGGGCTGATGGATCTGCTCCAGTGCAAACGGAGGCTGGCGTAGGCAAATCAGCCATCTGCCCCTGCTGAGTTTGCGCTCTGGTGCGGCACCAGCTGAGCTCTGCCTGGCTCAGAATCCCGGGGAGAGGACATCTTCCAAACCAACTTCTCTCCCTAGTTTGGTAACTTCTTCATACTTTATTGTCTAATTCACTGTGGCACAGTCTCTACCCCAGAAAGTTTTTCTTGGATGAGGCCAATCGGGCAAATCCCGTTTTCCTCCATAGTGGGTGGCTCCAAGGGTGCTCGTGAAGTGCTGGAGCTCTCTCTGCAATGTGTGCTGTCGCTGGGGAAGACTTGGTTCCTCAAGGATGCTGAGCTCCCCAGCTGGGCGCATAGTGCCCGTGGGCAGCTGCCTGTGTCTCATCTGCTGGTGCTGAGCTGCCTCCTCCACTGCTGGCAGCAGCGCTGAACCAACCACGCCTTCATTCTTCCCCGAGCATGTGTTCACAGCTCCCAGGGTGGCTGGTGGCATCTTCTTATCCATGGCAGCACTGCAGCCTTCTTTGCAGGTGGCTTTGGATTAAAGAGTGATGTGTTTGGATGGGGGAGAGGATCCTTCTTGTTGAGTTGTTTAAAGATCTTTATCCTTGGCACAGTGTGAGTGAGAGAGCTGCGAGATGGGCAGGAGGAAGGTTTCCTGAAGGGAGTGTTTCCACATTTCTGGGGTAGGAAGAGAGCTAGAGAAACCTCAAAGTGCCTTGAGCTGCGGCACCAGCTCTGCTGCAGTTGTGCAGGTCTTGCACTTGGGTCACAACAATCCCGTCCAGAGCTCCAGGAGGAGTTGCTGGAGAGCTGCCTGATGGAAAAGGACCTGGGGGTGCTGGTTGACAGTGGCCGAACATGAGCCAGCACTGGCCCAGGTGGCCAAGAGGAACAACAGCATCCTGGTGTGGCAGCAGGAGCAGGGCAGGGATCATCCCCCTGTGCCCAGCGCTGGGGAGGGCACCTCGAGTGCTGGGGTCAGGTTTGGGCCCCTCACTCCAAGAAGGCCCTTGAGGGGCTGGAGCGCGTCCAGAGAAGGGAGCGGAGCTGGGGAAGGGGCTGGGGAACAGGGGCTGTGGGAGCGGCTGAGGGAGCTGGGGGTGTTGAGGCTGGAGAGGAGGAGGCTGAGGGGAGCCCTCATCCCTGTGTGCCCCTGCCTGAAAGGAGGGGGTGGTGAGGTGGGGGCTGGGCTCTGCTCCCCAGTGCCAGGGGATGGCAGGAGAGGAAATGGCCTGGAGTTGCCCCAGGGCAGGGTCAGACTGGACATGAGGAAACATTTCTTCCCTGAAAGGG
>VWPV01021924.1:0-18116 GCA_013389885.1 Geococcyx californianus
CGCTCCCCAGCTTCCCTGGAGCCTCACATGGGAGGTGCTGCAGCTCTCAGATCATCTCCCTGTCCTTCCTGTGCTCAGGACTCCAGAACTGAACGCAGGGCTCCAGGTGGGGTCTCCCCAGAGCGGAGCAGAGGGGCAGAATCCCTTCCCTGCCCTGCTGGTCCCTCTGCTTTGGATGCAGCCCAGGACACCGCTGGTTTCTGGGCTGTGAGCACACATTGCCGGCTTGTATAGCTGAAATGAGATATGAAGTTGCAATTTTGGCGTTGTGAGCCTGGACTAAAAAGTTCTGAGCTTGAACATTGTCTTTATTAAAACTGTGAAATGCATTGTGATGTTCATTAATGCTTATCATAGCTGGTAAATTACCTATCTGAGAAAAGCAGGTGTTGTCATGTGTCCGAAGCTGCCTGTCTTAGATACGTGCTGCAAAGTATGCAAATAGCATGCAGGTTTAGGAGGGTGCTGTGTTGTTAGAGGGTACAGGTGTAATGTTTTAGCCCCAGCCCAGCTTGGTGGGCAGCCAAGTCCAAGCAGTTGTGACGGTCTCCGTTACCTCCTCCTGCCCAGGGAAAGGGCAATGAGAGAAAAAGACTTGTGGGTTGGAAACTCAAACTAAAACAGCTTTAACAAAATAATAGTAGCAGTAATAATAATCAGGAAAATACTATTAATAAGAAAATAGTTAAATATATGCAAATACACAAAATTGCTTCCCTTACCCCCCTTGATGACTCCGTCACCACAGATGCTGCAGAGAAGGGACTCAAAAGGGCCCTGGGCTGGACTCAGTGGCAGGAAGGAGCTGTATTCAGGAGCGCATGGATCTGGGCAGACAGACAGATGAAGTCCTCACTGGCCTTTGACCATCAAAGAGGGCTTGACCCTTGAGTTCCCTCGGATTTACCCTGAGTGTGATGTACATGGAATGCTCTGCCTAGGGAGGTGCTGGAGTCACCATCCCTGGAGGTGTTCAAAGAGAATTTGGATGAGGCACTTAGTGCCATGGTGTAACTGACAANGTTTCTAAGTGTAAGCCGGGCCTTTCTGCCATCCCAGTGCCCCCTGTGATCACTGCTACAAAGAAACCCACTCTGCTGTGAACTTTCAGAACATGAAGTTACTCAGATGAGGTTTAGGTGAGGTTAAAACTGGTTCTACTGTAGCTCAAAACAGAATATTAGGTAATTGACTTTAGAGGTGCTGAATCTACCTCTCGGTAAAGATTGGGAATCAGTTGCATCTGAATTTCCAAACTGTGATGTCCGTGTTTTATTCTAACCAACAGAATCTTCTTCTCATTAAATTCTTTTGATGGATCTTATTATATTAAAAAGACAGAGAATGATTTAAAAACCTCTGTGTGCAAACTCTGGGAAATAATGTTTATTTTTGAAAGGTTGATTTTAACCTTTTTTATTAAATGTTTACTCCATGGCAGGTCAGAGATGACACATGATCAGTGCGTTCCACAGCATTTATAGCCAAAGCAAACCAGATGCATTTTCTAGATGCTGTCAGCAGAGGTGCTGCACTGCTCTAGGAGAGAGAGTGGCAGCAGGTGATCTGTACACATGCGTAAAGCATGTGGCTGTTTAAAATGCCAGGTTGTTGGGCAGCTGTGAATCTGAACTGTATGTCCTTAGGTAGCTTGTCAACAATGGGGTGAAGAATCAGGCCCTATCGCTATTGTTGGCAAAGTGTGATTCAATGAAAGGAATAACCCAGTTAAATGAAAAGATGAAAAGGCCTCTGTTTATGGAATTACTCCAAAATGTAACTCATAGAACAATGCCTGCTATTGAAATGTGCTTTAAAAAAAAGAAAGAAAGAAAGAAAGAAAAAGAGTTGTTCAAAGGGTTCTTTTGTATTGCAGCTTCAGGGGTTGCTCCCAGCTCACGAGATGTACAGGAAGGGAGGAAGGAGAAAACTTCCCCACCAGGTAGAGTGCCAGCTCTGCAGGTGCTGTAGGAGCAGTGAGGTCCCCAAGGTCCTGAAGCACCTGCATGGGCCAGGGGAAAGAAATGAAGAACAGAACAGTGGACTCTGTTGCCGAGGTCCAGCCCATCCCCATTCATTATGTACTTTATTCATTTTACTGTCTTTGAAAGAAATAAGTGATCCTTGCCAGCTGTCAAAGTTTCCTGAGCCCTTGTAGTGTGACAGGATTCTGACTGTGTGCAGGGCTGCACGGACGGTAGGGCTTGAACAGCTCCAGTTTTATTTGGACTCTCCCAAGACTGAGTTCAAGTTCCAGTGTGTAAAACGGGATATGTTTATGTGCATTACATGTCCACATAAATACTGCCCAAGAAACTCCTTAGTGTGATTGATACACGCAGCAAGGGAGTCTGTGTTAGAATCATTAAGGTTGGAAAAGACCTCTGAGATCATCCAGTCCAGCCACCAACACAACCCTACCTTTGCTGCCTGAGCACACTGCTGGCTCAAGCTCATCAGCCTTTAAATGCTTCTTCAGTAGTTTCTTTGTCAGTATAATGTTGCAATATATAAATTCCAAACATCAATTTCCATTCCTTCCATGTGTTATTTTTGCCAGGTCTCAAATTTTTTCTTTGTCTGATGGAGGAAACCACATGAAATCTTCAGGTCTGGGTCATTTAAAATGAAACCTGCACAATTTGATTGCTTTTCATTACTAAAGAGATGTTTTAAAGTAGCTAGAGAAAGCTCTCAAATAGAATCATAAGGTTGAAAGAGACCTCTGAGATCATTGCATCCAACCCTACCTGTCTCCCCACTAAACCCTCTCCCTAAGGAACTCATCCACCTGGCTTTTAAACCCCTCCAGGGATGGCGACTCCACCCCCTCCCTGGGCAGCTGTGCCAATCCCTGACCACCCTTTCAGGGAAGAAATTCTTCCCAATGTCCAGTCTGAACCTCCCCTGGGGCAACTTGTGGCCATTTCCTCTCGTCCCATCGCTGTCACTTGTGAGCAGAGCCCAGCCCCCACCCCGTCACAGCCTCCTTTCAGGCAGGTGCAGACAGGGATGAGGTCTCCCCTCAGCCTCCTCTTCTCTAAGCTAAACACCCCCAGCTCCCTCAGTCTCTCCTCACAGGACTTGTTCTCCAGCCCCTCCCCAGCCTCGTTGCCTTCTCTGGACGCGCTCCAGCCCCTCAAGGTCCTTCTTGGAGTGAGGGGCCCAAACTGACCCCAGCACTCGAGGTGCCCTCCCCAGCGCTGGGCACAGGGGCACAATCCCCTCCCTGCTCCTGCTGCCCACGCTGGGGCTGACACAGGCCAAGATGCCATTGGCCCTCTTGGCCACCTGGGCCACTGCTGGCTCATGTTCAGCCGCTGTCAACCAACACCCCCAGGTCCTTCTGTGCCAGGCAGCTCTCCAGCCACTCCTCCCCAAGCCTGTAACGCTGCACGGGGTTGTTGTGTCCCAAATGGAGGACTCTGCCCTTGGCCTTGTTGAACCTCATCCCGTTGGTCTCAGCCCATGGATCCAGCCTGTCCAGATCCCTCTGCAGAGCCTCCCTTCCCTCAAGCAGATCCACACTTGCACCCAGCTTGGTGCCATCCCCAAACTTGCTGAGGGTGCACTCCATGCCTTCATTGAGATCATTGATAAAGGTGTTGGACAGGACTGGACCCAGCACTGAACCCTGGGGAACACTGCTTGCCCCTGGTTTCCAACCAGTTTCGAGCCCATTATATTTCGAGCCCAGAATGATCACTATTGTGATAATTTTGCTTGAATCTCAGGAATATGTTTTAGTAGCAGACAGGTATGGTTGGACTTAATGATCTCAAAGATCTTTTTCAACCAAGCGATTCTATGATTCAGTGAATTTCCCACAGCACCACTTGCAGTTTGCCCAGCAGTTTGTGGTTGAATCAGAGAACATATTTTAGAAAGGCAGTTGATTTTGTTGAAGTCTTTGGCATTGCTTTTAAAATTGATGTTGAAGGTACCTAACAGCTTTGGGACATGGTAAACAACCAGCCTATAGACTAGAGTGGACTGAAACCATTAAATATGACACGGAAGGAATTCTTTAAATCGACTGACTTGAAAGTGCTGAGTGCCTTCAGCAGAAATTGTAGGTGCTTGCATTCCACTTGTGAGCCTTCCTTCCCCTCTGCAGCTACGCTGGGTGTTTTTGCTGGCTGTAGAAACCCAGATTTACATTGGTGTTTTACTGGCAAACCATCAGAAGTACATGGCAAATGTTTTTTTCCTTTGGTTCCTCTCTTCAAGACCACGTATATATGTGAGGAACCCTTTCTTTAGAGACCTGTTGCCTGAAGAAAGCAGCGCCATCTGGCTTTGTGTTTCTTCTATCAACTGAATGGTTGCTATAGCATACCAAAACCGTTTCCAATACAGCCAGTTTATTAGCACTGTGTTGCTATGTTTCCACTTCATTAGGTGTTTATGATTACAATTATTTCCTGTTGTTGGCTTCTTTTCTTTTATTTGCTGTGTGACTTCTGTGTTCGTGCTAAATCTCGATGGTTGCACTAGTTGTGAGTAATCTTCTCTGATTTAGAATATAGTAATTAGGGAATAAACCATAGCAGGTCATAAAATAAATGAAAAAAGCTACCAAGAATATAACAATGTACAAGAATATAACAATGTGAGTGACATACCCACAGATATAAAAACATCTTTGTGTTTAAAGCATATTAATTGTGATTCATTTGTATCTGCTTTTGGTTTACATTTTTGAGAAGTTTATGTGGAATGTGAATTTAAGTTAAGATGCATGTTTTACTTTTAACCTCTGTCTGCTGTGTCAGTTCCCACATCTGCTGAACTTTGCTGCAGACATCTCTGTTCAATGCTCACAGTGCTGATATGAAGAAGTTGAGCATTGGTCCAGTGTTCCAAACTGCAGTACTGAGGTATGAAGGAAATTAACCAGAATTGATAAATAATGTTTTAAATGGGACATAGATAGATGAGGTTTAGATTTTAAAAAGATATTTTAAACCCCCCTGTTTCATTGGAGATTAAAATCAATAGTTGTGCTTCTACCTAAAGTCAAGAACTGCTTGTATTGAGCATCTTAATGCTGGAGCTGGGCTGGATGTGGAAGCTGGTTAATTTATCTCCCTGAGAACTCTGAGCATGGAGCTCTGTTCCCAATCCACCCCAGGGCATGCACAGTTTATGTTGACCAGGCTGGGATCTTGCTCGAGTGCAGGGGTAAGATGCTGCTTTACTTTAAATTATTGTTCTTAGAGGAGGCAAGTTGGTAGCTCTAGATAAAATTAGAAGTTCGCCCAGACATCAGAGATCCAGGGTCTCAGCACAGTATGGAGCTGCTCAGTGGGTGCTTTGGAGAGCTTAGCCAATCTGAAATCACTTTTCCCCTGATCCAGCAGATTTTTCCAGAAGTTGTGGCATGACTTCATTGAGACATGCTGAGCACCCTGACTAGCGTAGTGTGAAAGGTGATACAGTCTTCAGGGCAAAGGTTTGAGCTTCTTACTGGGAAAGGGATTGAACATAGATAAGTACTCTAACAACTGCACTGCTGCAGTTTGAAAGGGGAGCACTGTTGCTGCTTTATTTTAGAATAAAGAATTTTACCCCTCTCTGGTAGGGAGGAAAGTCATTCTGGTGTCTAGGTTATGGATCCTAAATGAAACTGAGTGACTTCTCACATGGTCTGAGGATAGAAGGAGGAGCTAGTTCAAATCCTTGGCAAGCCAGACGTAGTGCTGGAAGTGTGTCCCAAAAGGAAATCCAGCATGCCAGCTTCTTCAGATCCCATTTTGATAGACCAGCTGGGTACCAAACACAGGTTTGCTTTGGGATCAGGTGCTTCAGGATGAAGTATTGCTGAATGTAAGCCTCTGTGTTGGAGCTGGTTTCTAAGGGACCTCCAAGTGACTAAGCCCAGGCTACACCTGCGCATGGAGCAGAATCTGGGTGTCCTCATCTGCCAGCCTGTGCTCATATTCGCTGCCAGCCTCCACGCTTCCAGGGAAGGCTGCTTTTAAGATATCGATGCAGGCAGAATTTAATCATTCGGGCTAGAACCGCCTGTGTTGTAGGTGAATCACTTTGGCAGTGCAGCTGGTTGCCCGGTCTAGCTATGAAGCCCTGCGTCTCCCAGTCAGTGTGATGGATTGTAAAAGGGTTACAATACAAGGGCAAGTTATTAGTGCCCTCTGAGGATTTCCTTCTTGAGTACCACCAAATCATTATTCTGACTTCCGAAGTAGGTTGGAGTGCAATATGAATCATCTTTCTCACTGGCATCACTTTCCTGCAGGATTACTACACAAACAAGAGGTAATCAATGAGTGAGAGACAGGAAACGTTCTGATATGCTGGGGCCAGGGCAGCTGTGGTTTGCGTAGTGCTGCATGCTGCATTTCTAGGCACTCGGGTTTTATTTCGGAAGAGAAACTCTAATGGTCGTGTGTAAGAATAATGGATGCTGATACCAACACACTGGGCAATCTCAGAACCTTTATAAAGGTGTTGCTGCTAGAGACCCAAGGCAGAGAATACAACTTTTGAAAGAGATGTTTGACCAAGTAGGGACTTCTGGATGAATACAGAAATAACCTTCACATTTTTAGGAGAAGAAAACAAAGATTCTCTCCCTAGCTTAGAAACACTGATTTTTTCATAATCATGGAGGGTGAGAAGGAAATCTATATCTAGACTTCTTGGTCTGGCTGCACCATGTCCTGGTCACCATGTTCCATAGCCCTAGTTTATAGTATGGTGTAAATATTTAAGTTATTGTCAGCAATTATGGTTAATAATTTTTGTAGTGAATAACATTGCAAATTTGCTTGGCAAGTGCTTCTACAGTGGTGCTGTATGGGAAGTGAAACGTCATTTATTACTCTGAACCCATGGTCTCAAGTCACACCAGGGGAGGTTTATATTGGATTAGGAAAAATAGATTTAGATTAGGAAAATGGATTTAGATTTAGATTTAGGTTTAGATTTGTAAATCTTTACTGAAAGAGCAGTGAAGAACTGGCAGAGGCAGCCGTGGAGTCTCCATCCCTGGAGGTGTTCAAAAAACATGTAGATGTGGCCCTTCAGGACGTGGTTTAGTAGGCACAGTAGGTTGGACTGATGGTTGGACTGGATAATCTTAGACATCTTTTCCAACCTTAATGATTCTATGATTCTATGTACCTTTTCAAACAACTGTTTTCAGGATAAATACAATATGTGAGAAATAAAACTGCTCAGATATCCTTATTTGCTCCTGGTCCGTCATTTACCTACCTAAAAATGCATTATTCTAAAACCTAGCAAACTTAGCATAAGGATGAAGATCAGGCTTAAAACTACTACTATTTTACAAATTAATTGACTGGAAATACTGTTGAAAAAGTAAGGATTTGAATTTATTCCTATTTGAGGGATGCTGATTCCTGATTATATGTATTTTCCGAATAATTCTTGCCTTAATATATAAGAAAAGACCACGATTCAAACTCCAGAAAGCTCCACCTTTGAAACCTGTATGTCAGATCTATTTGCAGTATCAAAGCTCACACAATTCAGACACCATGATGGACTTCAACACCCTGGTTCAAAAAAGCACTAAATTTCTAAGTGTCTTTAATTGTTTTCCAGACTAGTACATTTTGTTTCTTTTGACGGACGCTTAAGAGCAACTATACAATAGAATAAAATATAAGACGTACGTGTCTGTGCTAGCACGTGAAGAGATGCATCGTCTTCTGTTCTTCTAGAACAACAAGGTCATTAGGAAACCAAATGAGATATTTATGTCCATTTTCACCAGAGAAGTGGGAACAATGTGCTCTCAGTGTGGCTTTCCAGGAACTGGACATTCTTTAGTAGCCTGAGGGCAAAGTCTGAAGATGAATTTAGGATTTTAAGCCTTCCAACACTTGCAGCACCCTACCACCAGATGGTTTATATCCAAGTTATGCAGAAAAAATGCAAATAGAGATTGCCACTGTTAGATCTGAGGAGTTACTTCAGACCAGCTTCTGCAGAAAGGAAAGGGCATCTGTGGTCCGTGGTCTGAGTAAGCTTGTCCTGAACTTGTTCAGGCTACAAAATACATGCTTATGTTACCATGTTGTGATGATGATCCCAAGAAATTCTTTGCTTTGCAATGGCCTTAGCTCAGTGTGAAGAGTATTGCTGTCCATGCAGGAAATTAATGGGATTAAAGACAGATATGTGAGGCTTGGAAAAAATACAGCTACACAGAGCCAAACCAGCACAAGTTAACCAGAACATGGTGAAGTTCTTTAACTTCTTTTGATTCTTTGAAAGAATTTGAAAATTGTAGAATCATGGAATGGGTTGGATTGGAAGGAACCTCAAAGCCCACCCAGTGCCACCCCCTGCCATGGGCAGGGACACCTCCCACTGGGTCAGGGGGCTCCAAGCCCCATCCAGCCTGGCCTGGAACACCTCCAGGGATGGGGCAGCCACCACTGCTCTGGGCAACCTGGGCCAGGGCCTCCCCACCCTCACAGCAAAACATTTCTCCCCAAGATCTCATCTCAGTCTCCCCTCTCTCAGCTGAAAACCCTTCCCCCTCGTCCCATCCCTGCACTCCCTGATCCAGAGCCCCTCCCCAGCTTTCCTGGAGCCCCTTTCAGTACTGGGAGCTGCTCTAAGGTCTCCGGACAGCCTTCTCCTCTCCAGGCTGAACAACCCCAACTCTCCCAGCCTGGCCTCACACAGGAGCTGCTCCAGCCCTCGGATCATCTCCGTGGCCTCCTCTGGACTCGCTCCAACAGCTCCCTGTCCTTCCTGTGCTCAGGACTCCAGAACTGAACGCAGGGCTCCAGGTGGGGTCTCACCAGAGCAGAGCAGAGGGACTGATGTGTTTAGCTAACATTTCTCACAAAGCTTTTAACAAAGACATCTCTGAAAGTGCTCAGGTAATTAGAGGAAGGAGCCGAATTGCACTGTGAGTTAAGCCCTGGTTAAGCAGCTGGAAACAAAACCGCGCACAAAAGTGTTTCTGTAAGCAATACTGTGTCAGGGCTGAGCTCCAGGGTTTTTGCAGTTTGGGGAAGGATGTGGGGGAAGCTGTTGCCTCTCTGCCAGGAGAGCATTTTCCGCATCCCTTGGCCTGGGAGCAGTAGCTGGTGCAGAGCAGAGCTGGCAGCACAGCCCTCCCCCTTTGAGACAAGGGGAAGTGGTGCAGCAGAGTAAGGCTTTTCCTCCTCCAGGACCTTCTGTGCCATCGCATCAGAGGGGCTGTGGATAATAAGGACAATAAGCTGCCTATGTGCAGAGGCTATCGGATACCTTGGCATCACTGCCACTGCCAAAGAGTGTGGATCTGCTCCGAAACAAGAATGCTACTCTCAGCGTTCCCAGTATAAGTTAGAAGCCAGAAATTAAGAGCATGGTGAAACCTGCCTTCAGAAATTCCCAAAAGGATACAAAAGGCTTCTTAAGAAAGGTAAACCAGGCCTGTAGATGGTACCTTTGGCAATACTTTGTTTTATTGTCTCAAAGTATGATTGTAGCACTCAAAGGATGATTCTAGCATACAATTGGAGGCTTCTGGACAGGTTTTCCCGTAATGCAGCTGTAGAGTCAGCAACTGAACTCAAAGAAAGGCAGTGACATTAAAAATGCTCCATGTATCTATTCAGGTTTAGAGATACATCTTTCTTTGCTGTAGAAGCTTAAGGGTGTCTAGAGCAATTTTCTTTAAACGCAATTCAGTGTAAATTTGCTGTGAAAAGACACTTAGTGTTACTGGGAAGACCAGCAGCCAGGCTAAGGAAAAGGGTCTGAGTAAGTGCAGACGTATTTAACTTTGATAACAGTTTCTCACTTTGCTGTTGTTTCGCAGTGCCAGTGATTTCAGAAGCAACCAGACATGTGAATGAGGTTTATCCCACCGATACATACACTGACACACGCCAAGGAGAGACATAAACTGTCTCCCCTCCCTGCTATTCGTATCCTCCTAGGTAATACAATAACACAGAAAATAGCAGTATATTCTGGCTGCCTGGAGCTGCTAATGCAATCATTCTGATCCATCTTTAAAGAGACTTTTGATTTTTTTACAGTGAAATAACTCATGGGAGGGAGCTTCTACCAATGTTATTTCCAAGTAATAGATGTGTGGGTGAGCACTGTGCTTATATTGCCTGTGTACTGTGCATCTTTTATGGCATGGGGAAGAGAACAGGTGTTTTTGCAAGCTGATCCAAATCTTGCTGAAGCTGAAGGAAATCCTGCAGTGAGTATTTGCTGGGTGCACTGAGACTGCAGTATAAGATATAAAATGAAAGATTTCGTTTAAGTAAATAAAAAAGGCATTTGTTACCTGCTATGTAGTTTGCATGTTTTATCTCCTTTGCTGTACTCTTTAATTGTCTTGCCTACGTCAGCTTTTCTAGGTTTAGTTTATAGACAGTCTGTAGCTGTGGGTTTCTCTTCTTAGTTGGCAGTCTTTTGTAGGAATAAAATACACTAGCAAGGGGCAGAACCACGCTGCAGCCAGGATAAAAATACACCACCTGTATCCAATGTCCCATCTACCTTCACAGCCTGACTGCCAAGCCCCATACTTTAAGTCTGCATTGCTGTGGGGTTTTGTTTGGTTCAGGTTTGGGGTTTTTTAAGGTGATGGTACTGTATCTGTCTGGTTTTCTCCATCTCCTTCCTTGCAACTCACTGGTTTGCCTACTCTATCTTCCGGTCTCCTGTGTTTCATCGGCTGTTTCATCCTGTGGAGCATTCTCGACAGCTTCTCTATGGGTGCAGAGTGAACGATTCCTTTCTGTGGGCTCCGTGCAAATGTTTCTATCCTGGCTTTTCAAGCACAAGGACTAGATCACCACGGAGGGCAGAATTCTTTATTCTTTACAAAGTATTAAGATTACGCAACTTTCTATTAAAATGAAAACAGCCAATCTATGTGTGCATGGTGTAGGGTGAGAATGCTGCATGAAGGCTCAGTTATGTTTGGCCCACCTGCACTGAACAGTGATGATTTTATAACTTTCTGGCAAGCAGCATAACCTTCTTCACAGCACCATCAGTAAGGACTTTCTTGGAATGAACAATCCTGTGGAAAAAGATTCACCAGCAGGGCAAGGGGGAATCCACCCCTCTGCTCTCATGACACCTCACCTGGAGCCCTGTGTTCAGTTCTGGAGTCCTGAGCACAGGAAGGACAGGGAGCTGTTGGAGCGAGTCCAGAGGAGGCCATGGAGATGATCCGAGGGCTGGAGCAGCTCCTGTGTGAGGCCAGGCTGGGAGAGTTGGGGTTGTTCAGCCTGGAGAAGAGAAGGCTGTGGGGAGACCTTAGAGCAGCCTTTGGGTCCTGAAAGGGGCTCCAGGAAAGCTGGGGAGGGGCTCTGGATCAGGGAGTGCAGGGACAGGATGAGGGGGAACGGTTTTGAGCTGCAAGAGAGGAGACTGAGATGAGATCTTAGGGAGAAATGTTTTGCTGTGAGGGTGGGGAGGCCCTGGCCCAGGGTGCCCAGAGCAGTGGTGGCTGCCCCATCCCTGGAGGTGTTCCAGGCCGGGTTGGATGGGGCTTGGAGCCCCCTGATCCAGTGGGAGGTGTCCCTGCCCATGGTGGATGTTTGGACTGAATGGGCTTTGAGGTCCCTTCCAACTCAAACCTTTCCATGGTTCTGTGATTGTTTTCAAACTGTGTATAAAGATGCTTACTGTGGGAGGAGCTCAAATGCCGCAGCCAGCATGCAGATCATATTCTCCCTGCAGTTTGTAATATACATCAATTTTAATATTTGAATGGAAAATGGAAGTGCATAAGCACAACTTGAAGCAATATTCTAACTCTCTGCAGTCTTCCTTATTTCTTTGTGCATAGGCTGCAATAGAATTGCACGATTTAAGGCACAGGTACTGCAGGTGGTGGGCAACAAAGGAATGCTCCCATTTTTTTTTCTGAAATAGTGATTGTGGTCTATGGCTGGATGACCCTTCCACTTGGATAGTCACCAGGATGCATTGTAAGTCAGGGGTTTTCTCCATGCAGACTGGAGCTGTCGAAAGTATTAGTGCAGGTGGACAGTAGAATGCTGGTAGCTGTATCCATGGAGAGTGACCACCATCCTCCTCAGGAATTCTAATCCACTCTATAAAAATGCAATGCCTTTGATTCAGACAAAGGTTAGTTGTGTTACTCATCATTCTAGAACTGTGGCTTGGCAAAATCCCTAATGCTCATGTGAGCACTTTTCAGCTCAAGCAAGGTCCAAGGAAAAAAACCCTGCAAGACCTTGGAAGAGATGAGGAAATATCTCTTGAGGCAGATTCAGGTTGTCAATTAAAATTTAATTATAGCCTTTGGCAATATGAGAGCAAAGGTTGGGTCTAAGGCCTTTGTTCAGTCCTATAAATAAATTAAAGCTCTTAGATCCATTGGTCATCATTTCAAAGACAGCTTTCACCAGTAAATACAGTCATGCTGTGTATTAGGCTGTAGAGTCAGGAGTACAACTGTGTGATGACAGAAAAATCAAAACTGGCTTGCACTGCAAGTTTAATACAGTAAATGGATACAGTGATGGAATAAACACAGGCACTAAGGTTGAAGATCGTTGGAAAGCAGCTGGTGACTTACCTGTACTGGTTCTTGTTCTGCACAGGAGGAGGTGGTGGTGGTGAGGTGAGAGAGCAGGTGCAGGGTTCTTTCGGGATCCTGAAATGAAAGACCTGACAGCAAATGGCTTAATGAAATAACTGTTTTAATAGGTTTGATAAGATCTTTTCTAACCAAATGATTCTATAATTCTATGATTACTCTTTCAGGCTTTATCCACGCTTGTTCTGTCTGAAACGATGGGTAAGGTGGGTGGGCTGCAGAGCTCTGCACAGTTTGTGAAAAAAAAAAGGTGGTAGGATGCATTCTTCGCTTGGGGTGTAAGACTGGAACTGCATCAGGAGCCTGGTGGAACACATGGTGTTTGAGCAGTCTGTGACCCTGAGTGGGCCATATCTGCTCTGCTGTACCTCATAGAATCATAGAATTGTTAAGGTTGGAAAAGATGTCTAAGATCATCAAGTCCAACCATCAACACAACACCAACCATGCCTACCAAACCCTGTCCTAAGTGCTATGGCTACACAGTTTTAGAACCCCTCCAGGGGGTCCGTAATCATCCCTTGTCACCTGGGAGCAGAGCCCAACACCCACCTCCCCACAACCTCCTTTCCAGGAGCTGCAGAGAGCGATGAGGTCTCCCCTCAGCCTCCTCTTCTCCAGGCTAAACAGCCCCAGGGCCCTCAGCCACTCCCACAGCCCCTGCGCTCCAGACCCTTCCCCAGCTCCGCTCCCTTCTCTGGACGCGCTCCAGCCCCTCAAGGTCCTTCTTGGAGTGAGGGGCCCAAAACTGACCCCAGGATTCGAGGTGCAGCCTCCCCAGCGCCGAGTGCAGGGGATGATCCCTTCCCTGCTCCTGCTGGCCACATTATTTCTGATAGGGTCCAGGATGCTGTTGGAAGGACTGACATCCTCCCGAACAAAAGAGCAGAAGGTGTAAAGGGATGGTGTGTCTTGGGAATAAGTGTCACTCCTGAGAGCACTGAGCACCAGAAGGCTGGTTGCTAGGCAAAGCACAAAGGAATCTGTAATAACCTTCCAAAGAAGAGTCTGTAAATTCTGTTTTACAAAAACAAGCTGAATTTCAGTTGAGACATTTACATATTTAGTTTGTAGGGCTGGCGCTGGCATTTGATATTAATTTTAAAAGCCGTCTATAATTTGCCTTGCTGAGTGTTGTGTTTTAACTGTGACCCTGTTCAATTGCCTCCCATTAAATTTTTTTTCCCCACTGCAATTAATTTATGTAAAATCAGCTTTCCAGTTTTTTTCTCAAATGCTATGAAGAAAATTGCCTTGAAGACGGTTCCTGCGCTGTGGCTTCGCACAGGGTGTTCATTTGGTGTCTTACCCGGTTAAACATGTGATATTAAACTGCAATAACAGAACATCATAGAGCACAATTACATTATGAAAACATTATCTTCGTGGAATAATGGTACTTGAGGGACGGAGCAAAGCACAGGGTTTCACAAAAGCATCTTGAGGCTATTTTAGCAGCACAGTGATCCCTTTCTAGGCCTGTCATGAGCCTCTGCAAAGCTTTTAACGGGAATGCACAACAATAACCAAAAATCCTCAAAAGTGGCTGTTGTGTAAACTTTAATGACTTAATTTAAGCAGTTTGACTGCCTTTTCTGTGTTGTTGTTAATAGCTGGAAGCTTTTAACAGCTGAGAGTGTTGATCAGTACACACACCTATGTATGGACCCTGTACTGGCATGCATATACAGACATCTGTAGGGGGGCTGCCCATGTAAAAACAACTGGAATACAGACAGATCAGGTATCACAGAGGTTCTTTGTTTCCCTTTTCTCAGCATAAGAGAGACACAGTAAAATGTTAAAGCTGGCCTTAGCTGGTGGCCTCACTGGAGCTAGAACTTCAACCCAGGGATTTTAACCCTCAGGCCAATGGAAATACAAAATAATCCGAACACTTCAAGTTTAAATAGGATAACATTACTTAAGATTTTGAGGGTTGTGTGTGTGTGTCCAAGTCCATCCTAGTGCAACGGGGTAGTAAGAAGAGTAAAGCTTTTGTATCCCTTATGACAAATTGTTCTCCTCTTTGTAAGCGATTGGAACTGTAGATAATGTGCCAGCACATGCTGAATGTTCTACATGGTCTGAATGGTCTGAATGGTCAAGTAGGAGGTGTCCCTGCCCACAGCACAGGGGTTGTAACTGGATGATCTTTAAGGTCCCCTCCAACCCAAACCATTCTATGATTCCATGATTTTACAGACACCAAGCAGTGTCTTAGTTCCTTGATAATGGTGGGGTCGTCACGTAGACCTTGACACCCCAAGTAAATGAGCAGGCAGACAAGCATTTAGTTGAGGTGAAAAATTAACATCAATAATTATGAAATCAACATACAAACTCCTTTACATAAAAAAAAAGAAGTAATTGAAGACAAAATTTACTGCCCATAATAGCATGAATCATATTAATTCAGCTGTCTCTAGGCATTTCTATAAAGATGGCTTCAACATTTATATCACTTGTGATGTCTCAGCAGGTTCTGGCTTGCAGCTAAGGAGGGAATAGTTTATTTTGCAACAAAATGAAGTTAATTGAAGTTATGTTAATATCATTGGTCACTTACTAATATAAAAAATTAGTCATCTGTGTTTGTGTAGAAAGAGCTCAAGGCTGATAGTTGTCTCTGGCGAGACATCAGCTGGAGTCCTGCATCCTGTTCTGGAGTCCTCAGCACAGGAAAGACATGAATGGGTTGCAGTAAGTGCAGAAGAGTCTCCTCCAGGTTAAACAGCCCCNATTGTTTGGAGCTGGGAAAAAACTATCTAACCTACACTGCTGTTCTGTAGTTTCAGACTCGCGTGTCTGAAATAATACTGTTCCTTATAATCTTTGCCATTCTTAGCTGGTATCTCAGGCTAAAACCACTTCTGTAGTTGAACAGGTGCTGTGCCATGAAATGCTGAGCTTACATTGATCTCATATAGGTGTAGACAAGTGTAATATGGTTAAAAGCAGCCTTTTCAAACCTGCTTTTATTGAAAGTCCCTCTGCTGACTGCTGTCTGCGATTAACAACACACCCGAGGTTGCTGGGATACGAGGCTGTTCACAGGCAGCCCAGCTTGACAAATTTCATGCACCACTTAAATATAAGCCATGTGTCCAACATATTCATCTTCCTTGCCATCCCTGGGGTTTGCAGGTGTGTTTTATCAGAAGCTCTGTAACTAGCAGCAGGTTGGCAGCAGGGATAAACCGGCACACCCTGCTGCACTGCTGGAGGATGTGCTCTTTGTGTTTCTGGATTTAGGAATGACAGGGATCTGAGGATACAAGCCCCAAAGCCATCGAATCATGGAATGGGTTGGGTTAGAAGGGACCTCAAAGCCCATCCAGTGCCACCCCCTGCCATGGGCAGGGACACCTCCCACTGGATCAGGGGGCTCCAAGCCCCATCCAACCTGGCCTGGAACACCTCCAGGGATGGGGCAGCCACCACTGCTCTGGGCACCCTGGGCCAGGGCCTCCCCACCCTCACAGCAAAACATTTCTCCCTGAGATCTCAGCTCAGTCTCCTCTCTTGCAGCTGAAAACCCTTCCCCCTCATCCCATCCCTGCACTCCCTGATCCAGAGCCCCTCCCCAGCTTTCCTGGAGCCCCTTTCAGTACTGGGAGCTGCTCTAAGGTCTCCCCACAGCCTTCTCTTCTCCAGGCTGAACAACCCCAACTCTCCCAGCCTGGCCTCACACAGGAGCTGCTCCAGCCCTTAGAAGATCTATGTGGCCTCTTCTGGACTCACTCCAACAGATCCATGACCTTCCTGTGATTCCAAGTGTTTGAGGGATTTTTTTAATATTATTGTTATTATCAGTTGAAAAGCTTAATATATGTATTTAAAGTGTTTCTGAGTCTTCTCCAGTGACTCACACTTTCAGTGAAACATGGTCTGTAATTATGTTCTCCCCTGGTTTTCAGTGTCTAAGCATTCCTATTACACTTGTCTAATGGTTGTACTATTTCTTCCGCCTCTTTTTAATTTTTATTTTAAGCCTATGACTAAGGGAAACAATTTGAAAACCCATTACTGTGTTGTCCTTGGTGATGTGTTCATCAGAGAACAGCTCATAATGCTCTCCTAGGACTGCAATTACTTGGTATCTTCAAAGCTCGGCTGACAGAAAGTAACCAAGCAAGGGAATGAGCCTAATCCAGAAGACAGAAGTAATTCCTTTCTGCAGTTTCCAAGGTATAGTGGAAAGGACCATTACTGACATGAGAAGAGTGTCCTCCGCCACAGCCCTGACCACTGGCCTGCGTTATTAAATGTGCATTATCCACCAGCGGAGGTCTTTTAAGAGCAGGCTGGAACAAGGTGTAAGTCAGCAGGAGCGTTACATGCTTTGATGAGCCTGCCTTGGGGCATCAGGTTGGACCAGGTGGCCTCTTAAAGTGCTTTTTTATCCCCGCTATTCCAATGTAGGTCCTTTTTTCCATGCTCAACAGGCAATACACATGCAAATGCCTGTGTGTAGGTAAGCAATGAAGATCCACTGGTTCTCAAGTTTTGCCCCTAAAGTCACTTTTTCTGTTTTTTTTTTCTCTGAGAAAATACAGAGCTGGGGTGGCTCGGCCCCCAGGCAAAGCTGCAGAGCCGAAGAGCATCCCCTTTGGGAGTATGGAGGGGGACCAAGCAGTGCCGCTCCCACCGACCCACTCTCCTAAGGTGCCCACACCCCTGTTCCACAGCTCCGGCTGTTGAACAGGTCAGTCGAGGGGCTTTAGTGTGTGGAATACGCAAAGGGGAGACAAAGGTATACAGCTAGGTTCCAGGTGGATGATCAAAAATAACTTAAAATTCCTTTTGAATCTGCCATTTAAAAACATTGAAAGAGTTGAGCCAGATCGGGAAAATTAATCTGAATTCAGACTTCTAGGCAAACCTGGTGCAGTTCTTCAAGGTTTGTCCTTTCTGACAGCAGAAATAATGCCCCAGTCAAAAGCTTGACCAAAGGTTCCATTCCTCCACATGAGCGTTTCCTTGCTGGTTTTCCTTGGTTTTCTGTATGTGAAGCTGTTCTTTCCTGTTATTGCATTCATTATCTTCACCTCCAGAATGAACACCTGGAATTAGTCTGTGTTTCCATGCTAAATGATGATACTTGGCAGCAAGGTTGCAGGACCCTGCCGTGTCTTCCTACAGCTGCTGGTTCATGACATTGTCCATGCTAGAGAGGCAGGACTGGCCGACTCGAGACCGAGGGCCAGCACATGCTGTAACCAGGCCAACTCCCGGGCACCAGCACTGTAAGTACAGGTCAGTGAACAGGGATCTCTGCAACATTGCCTTGCTTTGTTTCATGGCAAGAAACTTTGCAAATTATTTCACAAGTGCACAGACATGACAGTGTTTGTTATGCTCATTGGTATTACAGCTGTTCAGGGCTTGGGTGTCTCAAAATATTATGTGATTTAGCAAAGAGAATGTCTCTGTTCTGCTGAAAGCTTGCCCTGTACAACATGGTTCTACCAGAGAAGATTCTTGAACCACTCAAGTGGAAAGTCATGGAATGGGTTGGGTT